>JAFEMH010003685.1:0-162500 GCA_022495995.1 Adenophora triphylla var. japonica
TTGCACATAACCCGCAAAGCATACGCACATATCTCTATCCCACTGAAGCACCGGAAAACCTCATAAAACCACACCCGTGACAAAAACAGAGAAGGCTCGCAGCAAAAGACAATGGAGAAATGACAACATGCTAAATCAAAAAACAACAATAAACTCGTACCTCCAAAGCAAAGTCAAAAGCAGGCTAACGAAGTGCCACCCCCAGCTAAACCGGTCCAAGGAAAAGTAGAGCTCGGCCAAGCCTCGCCTCGCCCCCAAGCAATGTCGCGGGACCCTATCCGAGATCGGTCAAGCTCTCCAACGAGCAAGGGACTGCGCCGCGTGGTTCGAGAACAAAGTCTCGGACGGTGCATACCCACAAAAAGGAGCGCGCCAAGCTGCTCCGCCGTCACTGGCCGGTACCCCGGATGTAGGCCCCATCGGCCGTAATCTTCACTCCACGTCACTATACAAAGATGCCCAGGCCCTGCGAGGACGAGGCTCAAAGCCCGGCGGCTCGGTCAGCACCACATCGGAGATCATGTCTCTCCACCGTGCCGGCCCTCCTTGAAGGAAAGCCCGCGATCGCGGCAAAGTCGGTCGGCGTCACCGTCGCCTCTCCCGGCTCGGATGGAAGGTGTGGGTGGTATCCCACCGCATCGAAAGGCCAAGGAAGACGCTCTTGTTCTTCCTCGTGCCAGAAACCCCAGCCAGGTTCTCAACAAACACACCCGGGCCGGAAGCATAAACCACCTCAGGGACTCGGCCTACCGTCCACGGAAATATCGAGCATCCGCTGCCACGGCTCAACAATGCGGCCTCAAGCGATCCCCGAGTCTTCATCCTCTTGGCCTTCCCGGCCATAAGCCCCGCATCTGCGGGGTAAACACAAAGAAAGGTACGTCAATCACAAACTTAATATAAAACAAAGGCACATATAACCCGTCACAAAACACGGCACACATTGCACATATTTTTCACATATATCCCGTCACAAAACACGGCACACATTGCACATATTTTTCACATATATCACGTCACAAAACACGGCACACATTGCACATATTTTTCACATATAACCCGTCACAAAAACACGGCACATATCGCACATATTTTCCCCACAAAGTCCGTCACCCAAAAACATGGCACACACGGCACGACACATATGCATAACACATTTTTCAAAAAAAAAATCTGTCCCTACACGGCACACACTTTCACATATAACCCGTCACAAAACACGGCACATGTCACATTTTTTCACAAAAATTATCACTACACGATAATTTTTCTCATAATGTACATACATAAATAGCATACGGTACAAAACACCAAAGCATGCATTTCATTAGAGAAGCACTTTATTTTCACAAATAAAAACTAATCTACACATTTCTGCACAAAATACACATACCCACAATTTTTACATGTCCATTTTCAACAATTCATCAAGAATTCCGCAAAAGGCATAAAAAAAAAATAATAACAAAAATTCAAAAATGCGAAAAACTAAAACCTAGTTCTAGCATTCAAAAATTCGAGCAGGGAATCAAAACGGAACGGATTTCTTACCTCCCCGACGTTCCTAGAACGACGATTGTGCACCTCCGGATTCGGATACAAGACATCCGGGTTCTTCGAAGATGGAACGAACGAAATCCAATTTCTTTGGAGCTCCATCCGTTGCTCGACCACCTCTTGACTGCGTTGACGACGATTCCTTCGAGATCCTTCCGCCATTGCAAGCGATTCAAGCAAAAAATGGGAGATTTTGGTTAACAATGGAGGATTTTCTCCTTTTCTCTCTCTCTGGTTTACGCCTGGAAGAAGAAGGAATGGGGAAGGGCTCGGTCATTTAAACCTGGTCAAAACACAGAACCGTAAAAACCAAAGTGGTCCGTACGGACCTCTTTGCAACCAGGTTGGTCCGTACGGACCTCTTTGCAAGGGGTGGCCAAATTACTTTCCTGCCCTTATAATCTTTGCCCCTGGTCCCTAACCCTTCAATTCAACCACCGGCCATCAACGTAAGACCGGTCCTCGCCCACTTCAACGGCAATTCAACCACCGGCCCAGTCGGCGTAAGACCGGTCCTCGCCACTTCAACGGCAATTCAACCAGGCCGTCGCGTAAGACCGGTCTCGCCCACTTCAGCGGCAATTCAATCCTCCGGCCGTAAGACCGGTCCTCGCCCACTTCAACGGCAAATCAATCCCCGGCCGTCGGCGTAAGACCGGTCTCGCCCGCTTCAACGGCAATTCAACCACCGCGCGTCGGCGTAAGGCCCGGTCTCGCCACTTCAACGGCAATCAATCCCCTGGCCGAGTCGTAAGACCGGTCCTCGCCCGCTTCAACGGCAAATCAATCCCCGGCCATCAACGTAAGACCGGTCCTCGCCCACTCCAACGGCAATTCAACCACCGCCCGCTCAACGGCAATTCAAGAAGGAGCCAACACCTCCCAGCACGAATCCCAAGGCACGAGACGCCTCCAAGACGCCCGACGGCAATTCAAGAAGGAGCCAACACCTCCTAGCACAAATATCAAGGCACAAGACGCCTCCAAACGCTCAACGACAACTCAACCAATGGCCCTCAAAAGAGGTCCGAAGTCATCTTCCCAACAGAAAAGGGCCCCTACAAGGTCACACATCCCCAACAATTCAAGCACCGGCCATCAAAGTAAGCCCAAGCTCCTCCCCAACAAGTCGAAAGGGAAGTCATACAAGGCTGCATATCCCCAGCACCGGCCATCATCCTTGCCCACTCAACGGCAAAACAAGCACAAGAAGGAGCCAACACCTCCGAGTACAAGTCCCAAGGCACGAAGCGCCTCCCAAAATGCCAAATGGTGAAGCAATCACCGGCCGTCATCCTTGCCCACTTCAACGGCAGCTCAAGCACCGGCAGTCATCGTAAGTCCAACCTTCTACTCAACATGCAAAAACACAAAGGCATCTACGCCTCTCGAAGCACAAGGCAGCCACGCCTCCACAACTGCGGCTAGAAGACGATTCAAAGTCCTCGCGCATTACATCAAACTGCGGCTAGAAGACGATTCAAAGTCCTCGCGCATAAACCGCCGCCAGAAGACGATTCAAAGTCCTCCAGCGTGGCACCAACCGCCGCCAGAAGACGATTCAAAGTCCTCCAGCGTGGCACCAACCGCCGCCAGAAGACGATTCAAAGTCCTCCAGCGTGGCACCAACTGCGGCTAGAAGACGATTCAAAGTCCTCGCGCATAAACCGCCGCCAGATGACGATTCAAAGTCCTCCAGCGTGGCATCAACCGCCGCCAGAAGACGATTCAAAGTCCTCCAGCGTGGCACCAACCGCCGCCAGAAGACGATTCAAAGTCCTCCAGCGTGGCACCAACTGCGGCTAGAAGACGATTCAAAGTCCTCGCGCATAAACCGCCGCCAGATGACGATTCAAAGTCCTCCAGCGTGGCATCAACCGCCGCCAGAAGACGATTCAAAGTCCTCCAGCGTGGCACCAACCGCCGCCAGAAGACGATTCAAAGTCCTCCAGCGTGGCACCAACCGCCGCCAGAAGACGATTCAAAGTCCTCCAGCGTGGCACCAACCGCAATCAGAAGACGATTCAAGTCCTCACTCTATCTCCGGCCCGGAAGGCCTTAAACCACCCGATTAGGAAAATCGTAAAATTTCCATCCCAGGACGCCACCATGTCCTCACAATTGACCTCAGCGGTCACCCAGGACACCACCACGTCCTTACCACTGACCTCGGCGGTCACACAACACTTCAGGGCACCACCACGCCCACATGCACTCACCAATTCACGACCTCTGAACTACGACCAGGCTTGATTCCCGCCAGGGATACGTAGGAATCCTATCACAGGGTCCAGCCATCGACCTATACGGTCACCTAGGACACCACCACGTCCTTCCCCTCGACCTATACGGTCACCCAGGACACCACCACGTCCTCACCACTGACCTCGGCGGTCACACGACACTTCAGGGCACCACCACGCCCGCATTCACAAAACACTCACCCCACACCCGAACTACGACCAGGCTTGATTCCCGCCAGGGATACGTAGGAATCCTATCACAGGGGTCCAAATTTATTGACCTAAACGGTCACACAAAAGGACACCACCACGTCCTCACATTGACCCTCACGGTCACTTCCTCTCCCACGCGATCCGGATTAGGACCCTTATCTTATCGGCGACCCCACTTCTTTCATAAGTGACGTCGTCGAGGGGCTTCTGTAAGTACCCCCAATCTGGATCACACCCTTTCAAACACACGGGAAACCCCTTGAGACTCATCAACGCCAGTCTCGGAGACCTCTGGCACTCAAAACCCTCTCAAAACCCTCACAAACCCCCAACCAAACCAAGGGAGGAGCCTTCTGGGATAAAAAGGGACAAAAGGACCTTTTGGGAATTTTCGGGAAATCGAAAAGCAATTAAGGTCCGTACGGACCTCTTTGTGTCAATGATTACTAAATCCCCTTAAAGTCCACAATATTCCCTCAAATCCCGGAAGAAATGATTACCCCAATGCATGGTTGGTCCGATACGGACCTCTTTGCATCTTTGAGTTGGTCCGTACGAACCTTCTTGCATGGGGACATCATCATTCCGAATATTCACCATCATTGCGGATTCCCTCAAATCGAGGAAATCCAAAATTACTGGATAACCAAGAAGGTCCGTACGGACCTCTTTGCTCCGAAATTTTTACTATAAATAGAGGGCTCCCCCGCCTCATTTTCACACACCTCCCTCTTCTCTCTTCCTCCCTTAGCCTTCCGGCTCCCCTCTAAGTCCTCTCGAGGCACTCCCGCCCCTTTCGGATCCTTCCGAGGCCTTCCGAGCTCCCTTGTGGTGCTCAGAAGCCTCCCAGCGCTCCCGAGACGCTCCGCGCTGCCCCGAGGCACTCTCGAGGGTACTCTGAGGCCCTCGTGGTACTCCGAGGCCTTGCCTGGTCTTTTCACGGTGTCCCGCTCTTTCCGAGTCAAACCGACGATCCCAAACCACGCCGAAACTCTGTCCGAGTGACTCCCGCCACCACAACGCACGCCGAACCTCGCCCAGTGATCCCGACGATCCCCACGCACGCCGAACCTCGCCCGAACGCAGCCTACAACCTCAACTCACGCCGAAACTACGTCCGCGGACAACCGGCATCTCCCGAAGCAATCCCGATCCGTGCCGAACAGCTACTCCGACCTCAAACGCTATTCCCCAGCGGAAGACAGACACGAACCAACATTGGTAAGGCTTCCTTCCTATACTATTTCAATATATTTCCATACATAGCATACAATGTAGACATCCGATACAGCATGCATTTTTAAAAAAGCACACACACACACAACATTTAAAGGATATTAGGGGTATCCGAAAGACTCTTTTTACGAGGCTACTCGGGTGAGCTCTAATATTCTAATATTCTCTTCCCGGGGAGTCATCTGACCTCCGAACTCAAAATCTCATCACACAAAAACAGTTTAAAATTATCTTTAAAGCGTGCCCTTTTTCAATGTTTTGGGCTTAATAAAAACGGCGTGGCGACTCTACAAAAACAAAAACGGCGAGACACGTCGCCCCAACGCGAAAGACGCCAGATGCCGGGGCTGCGAAGCCTGCTCGGATCCGGGTAATTTCACTCCCACACAGTCCAAATTCTTATTTTTTCGGAGTGACTCCCACACAGTCAAATTCTTACTTTTCGGGGTGACTCCCACACAGTCAAATTCTTACTTTTCGGGGTGACTCCCTGTACAGTCAAATCTTTGGGTGACTCCACGTACAGTCAAATATTTGGGTGACTCCCCGTACCGTCAAATCTTTGGGTGACTCCCCATACAGTCAAATCTTTGGGTGACTCCCCGTACAGTCAAATCTTTGGGTGACTCCCCGTACCGTCAAATCTTTGGGTGACTCCCCGTACAGTCAAATCTTTGGGTGACTCCCCGTACCGTCAAATCTTTGGGTGACTCCCCGTACAGTCAAATCTTTGGGTGACTCCCCGTACCGTCAAATCTTTGGGTGACTCCCCGTACAGTCGAATCTTTGGGTGACTCCCCGTACAGTCGAATCTTTGGGTGAATCCCGTGCAGTCACGTATCCTTGATACCACGCGTCTTCCATTCTTCAGAGTACTAATGCCCAATCATTTCTATCCCCGGCAGTTTTCCGAACTACGAATTGGCTTGATTCCTCTCAGGATACGTAGGTAGCCCAATGTGGGTTCAGCCGCTTGACCTACCTGGTCATCTTTCATTTGCGACTCAGCTCGAGTCCAGACCTCACATCCGCAAGATCATTGTTTCACCTCCTGAAATCCCTTTTTTCAGGATGGATCCTATTTTTATCGTCGACCCCACTTGTCTTACAAGAAGCATCGCCGAGGGGCTACTGTTAGTACCTGGTCCTAAAAAAGGGTATTTTAAATATTCTGGCCCGGTTTAATTAACAAACCCTAAAAATCTATTCATTCTTCTGTTCCCTCCGCCGTCAGCAGGTCGCGTGGAAGGTACGCCAGGAAAGATTGTCGATCGGCCCTTCTCTTTTAAAGGCCGATCGAACCTTAATATTTGTGCCGATCGAACATTATTATTTGTGCCGATCGAACCTTGCTTTTTTGTGCCGATCGACCCTTATTATTAGGGCCGATCGACCATTTCCTTGGTCCAGCCCATTTACCGAAGCACTATAAATAAGTGTACTCGGTACCCATTCTCGACACAGTTTTTTCCCCACATCTCCCCACACACGTTCTCTCAGTACACGAACCAAGACTAAACTTGGTTTATTTCCACAACACACGGATTCCCAACGAATAAATCAAGACTACACTTGATTTGTTCCATCACACACAATTCTCAAGGGGGAAGTCAAGACTATACTTGAATTTCCTTTCCACACATCATCTCACAACATATTTTCCCACGGAGAAGGCAAGACTATACTTGATTCTCCTTTCCGTACATCTCTCAATATTATTCGAATCGCCCTTAGATTCGATCCTCAAAGCCTTGCTACAATTGGTAAGTCTTTTATTTCATCCTTTATTTTTATTATTGCTGTTTACTTGCATGCTTAATATATTCTAATTATGCCTTTATGCTAGATTTAGAACTATTTCAATATATTTAAATATGCATAGCCGAGGATGATCTAAGGTTTCGTCCAAGAAACCCAATGGATCTAGGAACTATTTCTTACCTTCCACCTTAGTAATAATTGTCCCATGATCAACAATTTCCCAAGGATGAACGTTGATTAGTGCACCTTCCGAGGGCCTAAATCAAAGGTTCTAGGGTGTGATCATCAATTAATTCTTTCTCTCCCCTCCTCCTTATGCATGATCCCGTTTCTTCTATCTATTCCTGTAAACACCGCACACAACCAACACCCCACATGCTAGAAAGACCGATCCGTCGGGCAATAGGAGTGATAGCGTTTCTTCTTCTGTTGTAACTTGACCCCTGAACCCAATTAACTGTTTAGCTTTTTTTCAAAGCTTTGGGCTATATCAAAGTGGCGTGGCGACTCTCAAAATTAAACTAATATTTTAATATGGTTTAAAGCGAGTGTCACTTAATGAATATCCCATTTTGGTCCGACGTTATATGATTATTTATTTCAAACCTCCGAATGCGCATTGCATCGGGACGGGGTATTCACACCAAGAAACAAGGTTGTTCCTTAGGTAGAAGCATCCACCTGTAGTACTCTTCCTATCATCACAATTGCCAGCCCAATCTGAGTCAGTATAGCCTACCAGATTGGTGTTTGTCTCCTTAGAATAGTGTAGCCCTAGGTTTACAGTTCCATTCGCATATCTGATTGTCCTTTTCAAGGCCTTAAGATGGGAAACCTTTGGATTTGCTTGATATCTAGCACATAAACACACACTATACATAATGTCTGGTCGACTAGCTATGAGGTATAACAAACTGCCTATCATGCTTCTGTACAAGGTCTGGTCTACACTCTCACTATCTGAGTCATGGCTTAGCTTTTGGGAAGATCCTATTGGTGTTTTGAGGTGTGAGGAGTGTTCAAGATTGAACTTTTTCACATGATTTTTAGCATACTTGTACTGAGAGATAAACATGCCTTCTTTGAATTGTTTAATCTGTAGGCCTAAAAAATAGTTCAACTCTCCTACCATACTCATCTCAAATGTGGAGGTCATGCTTTCCACAAAGGTAGTTAGCATAGAATAAGAATTTGACCCAAACACAATATCATCCACATAGATTTGAGCCACAAGTATCTCCTTTTTATTTTTCTTCACAAACAGAGTTTTGTCCACCTCACCTCTCTTGAATCCTAAGCGAAACAAATGGTCAGTAAACCAACCATACCAAACTCTAGGAGCCTGTTTCAGCCCATACAAAGCTTTCTTCAGTTTGTACACATGGTTAGAAAACTTGGAGTCCTCAAAACCTTTAGGTTGTTCTACATAGGCTTCCTCATTCAATACCCCATTCAGAAAGGCACTCTTGACATCCATTTGATGAAGATTGAGCTTGAGGTAGCAAGAAATAGCCAACAGGAGTCTGATGGAATCAATTCTGGCAATAGGAGTAAAGGTTTCTTCAAAATCAATCCCTTCAATTTGAGTATAACCTTGAGCAACAAGTCTAGCCTTATTACTAGTAATTACCCCCTTCTCATCAGTTTTATTTTTGAAAATCCATTTTGTTCCTATGACATTTCCATGAGAGGGCCTAGGGACAAGGGTCCAGACATCATTATTTTCAAACTGGTTTAACTCTTCTTGCATGGCCAGAATCCAGTCAACATCTTTTAATGCTTCAGTAATGTTCTTAGGTTCAATCTTTGAAACATAGCAACAAAAACTTACCTAGGAGTATGGTGATGAGCAACTCCACAAACCAGCAAGCTCTCTGCAGTTTACCTTTTCTTTCTGTCTTGTTCTTACTTGAGCATGCATATCTCCCACAATCTGTGAGGTGGGATGATTCTTTCGGATTTTTGAGGGAATATCCTTTGACCTATCCACACATCCATCCAGATTACCTTCTGGAGCATCATCCCTATCATATTCAGAGGAACTATGCTCAGATTTGGGAGTCTGGGAAGATGTGGGGACATATGTGGGTTCAGATGTGGATGCATATGTGTCCACATCCTTGGTCACATCCTTCACTACCTCATCGTTTGTTTCGGTTTTGGCAGCCTCTGTTTGTTCCACAGCACATGTTTCTGTATTTTTCCAGTCTAGCAAGCACCCTGAAAGATCATCCTCAGCAGTCTTGAGGTTAATATTAAGCGAGTCATCAAAAACAACATTGGCAGATTCCATAATGGTTTTTGTTTTCAGATTAAAAACCCTATAAGCTCTACTATTAGTGGAGTATCCCAAGAATATTGCTTTATCACTCTTGGAATCAAACTTGGACAAGTATTTCCTATCATTAAGGATGTAGCATACACACCCAAACACATGAAAATACTTTAGAGTGTGTTTCTTGCCAAGAAGGATTTGATATGGTGTCAAAGTGCTTCCAATTCTGAGAAACACCCTATTGCCAATATGACAGGCAGTATTCAAAGCTTCTGCCAAAAATTTTTTGGTCAGATTTTTGGAACATAGCATAACCCTAGCCATTTCTTGCAAGGTTCTATTATTCCTTTCTGCAACTCAATTTTTTTGAGGAGTGATAGTGTAAGTACCCCAATCTGGGTCGATAATGTTCCGTCAGCCCAAATTAATGATTTATAATCATTTAGGGGCATTTTGGATATTATTTTGACAATTTGAATTAGGAAGGACCTCTTAGAAATAAAAAAAATGGACAATTACCTCGCTGGAAGTCTGTCATTTCCAAGGAAAAGGAATATTGACCATTTAGATAAGCCAAAACTGCCAGAAACAGCTTTCTATAAAAAACAGGCACGCCTTCTGGGGTCATCCGCGCGGATGAGATTGTCCCTACAATCTTATCTACGCGGATAAGATCAGCACCCAGGAACCTATAAATACCCCCTTCTCCCTCAGTTCTATATAGAGAAAAAACCCCCAAAAAATACGAAAACCTACTGTCACTCTGCCCAAATCAACCCTCAAACAACCATTTACACCTTCAAAACTCAAATTCCACACAATATTCATCCTCTCATCCATCCCAAAACCACTCCTAATCCTTTGAAACCTTCAAACCCTACACTCAAGTTCAAGAAACATTGGTAATACCCTTGTTCTTCCTTACTCAAAACTCAACCATACACACATCTTCCTACATAAATGATGTGAAATAGTTGTTGTTACTTCTTCTTTTGTTCATCCCTTTCCCTCTTGTCCCAAGGATCCAAGAGGATCTCCATGGAACCTATTTCCATGAATGATCCTCCTAAATGATCCACATCCCTTTTTTATTTTATGTCATTCCCCCACTCCCTTTTTTATATTTCTTGGTACTTGCTTGTTTGACCAATAAGATGGTCATCTTGGAGTTTATCTCCATGGATGACCACTTCAAATGGTCCATACTTCATGCTCCTTTACATGCTTAGTTTTACTTACTTCCTTGACCTCAATATGGTCATCTTGGAGTCAATCTCCATAGATGATCATTTCAAATTGTCCACATTATTTACATTCCATGCAAATTCCCCTCTCCATGTCTAAGATGCTCACCTTGGAACATTTTCCTTGGATGAACATCATCTAGACACACAAAATAGGTCACACAAGATGTAGGAGATACACTTGAGTATAGATCTCAAGGATGGTCATCATATGACCACCTTAGAGATCTTCATCTAAAGTTGATACATCTTGACCTAACTCTCTTGTCAATTTACTTTCATGTCAAATTCCCCTTTTCCCTAGCAAATGAAATGCTCACAAAGTCCTAACGTACCCCCGGGATGACTTGATTATGTGGATTCGTCACTTATGACCACTAATCAAAGTCTAGGGAAAGAGAGGACAAGCATGGATGCCCAAAATCCAAATCCCCATTCACTTTCTATTTTTCCAGTTACAGTTTCCAGTTGAGTCCTGTAAATCCAGTTAACTTTCTGGAAATTACAGTGACTAATTAAGAAACAGTAAAAATAATGAGAATGCAGCCCTGTCCACGCGGATAAGATTGCACTGCAATCTTGTCCACGCGGATGACACTGTTATCTGCAAACAGTCCCTCAAATTTTCTGTTATTTTCAGTTCAACCACTGTTTTCAATCTGTTTTTCAGTTCAGTCCTTATAATTTCAGTTATTTTCAGAAAAATCCCTTTAAATACACACACACACACACAAAAAGGTTTCAAGTGAGGAAGACTTGTCGTACGAGGCATTCCGGTTGAACACCAACGTTCTTCCCGGAGTGTAACGTGACCTCCGAACCCATTTTCTCTAATCTAGGGTATTTTTCAAAGTTTTGACCCTTAAACAAAAAATGGCTTGGCGTCTCCGAAAACGATTTTCTTTTAAGTCCGATAAAGATTTTTCAAAGCTTTCAAAAACAAACAAAAAAGGTCTTGTCGGGCGACTCAAAAAGAGAATTTTTATTTTAAGAAAATCGACGCGATCGGATACACATCATCACAGTGGTGACTCTGCTGGGGACAATCTATAAGCTTTTTTTTTATAATAAATAAAAAAATGATACTCGATATATAGGTGTAAACCATTAAATTTCCTGTTAATGCCTCCTTACTAGAGTCGGGGATAAAATATGGTATAACAATTCCACGTACTGGTGTCATTTAAAAAAAAATTCGTTTTTCAAATAATAAACAAAAACTTGTTTTTCCAAAAAAAAAAGCTTTTGTGGGTCAAACTTCCGTCCCAACACTTGAGACTTTCTTTTGGTTGTGTGTGTGTATTTTTCCCGTTATGCTTTGTTGTCATTTTGACCGTCCTGAAAAAGTCAAATTTTGACTGTCGGATCGATTCTTTTTGCTGTTTAGAATTTTATGTGCTTACGTGCTTACATGTTTTCAAAAAAAAAATAAAAATCTTTTTTGCATGCATCATGCTTTTAAGACACATTTGAAAATTTCTGTTTTTACTCAAAAAAAAAAAAAGAAGATAGACTGTCGCACACTACGCGCACGTTGACCTTACACTGCACACTACGTCCTTAACCCGGGAAATCTCAGTAGCAGCCTGGGAGGCCTTACTACGCCTCTCGGTGCGAGCACGGGACGACCCAAACAGCCATTGGTTTACCCTCGTGTCGACCCTGCACTTGTCCGTGACACACTTTTTCGGAGACTAGGTTGGTTTATGGTCCGGTCTGTGTCAGACTGTGTCAGTGCATGCCCCGTAGTAGGTCAAAACCCTAGTCAACGTACCAAGTTAGGATCCCCCGCGAACCTAACTCAGTCAAAGCCATGCCAGTGTTCCGTCATGAACTTTGACCCGATCCTGACTGGGGCTCAGACTTCGATTTTGATTCGCACGACTCATACACCGGCTCCCGGTATGACACCGAGTCATCTAGGATTAACGCTTAATCCATGTCTTATTACTGCTTAACCAACGACGAAGTCAAGATCCCTCGCAGACTATTATCAGTCGAAGTCATGCCGATTTCCCTTCAGGCGCTTTGACTCGATCTTGACCCTCGACGCTGGCCTTGCCGGTAATTTACATCGAGTGCGCGTTAAGACTTCATGATCCGCCAGACCTTAGGTTCGTTTTCCTTTTCGGCCGGTGGGATTCGCTTGCCCTACGGAACCCTTGTTCGGGGTTACAGGTTGAGGGTCCGCAGGCCTAGTGATGGATCCCACTGATCCAGGACTTAGAGTAGTTAAAAAAAAAAGAGAGCAATCTTTTCCAACCGCTTAGGTTTTAATAAAACACGATTTAAGTAAACGGAAACAAATAACCGCATGTTACATGAGCCCTGAGCCCAAACACCAACCCTTTTTCTTCCACCCCAAAGTCTCGAACCTCCCTTGTATCTTCCTCCCGCAAAGACCTCGCAAGGCTTGGGTATGGACACCGGGTCACCGTCTCGGCTAGTTGGGAAGAATCAAGCGCATCGTCGCCTTCACCGTTTGCTTCAACTCCGATTTTCGTAATGTCTCGCATCACGGTAACAATGGGGACAACACCACTCCGCCTCCCGGACTCCCTGCATGCAACAACAACAAAGGGAATCCGCTGGCCGAACAAATGAGACTGCGACAGGAAGGACAGATGAACAGCCTTCTAGAGGCTATTAGAAGCCATGGTTTGGCCGCCAGTCTTAATCCCAATGGCACGTTTACCGTGGAAGAAGAGGAGGACCCCAATCCCACTCTTGGTCGCCCTGACTACTCCAGGATGCCACCGCCAGCCTCCTATGATACTACTACCGAAGCCCATGCTTCTCGATCTATGGGTCAGCCAGCTCCTCAACCACAGACTACTGGACACATATAGTCTGGCGGGACAAGCCATATCGCAGTTCCTCAGTTGGGACAAAATCAGTACGAAATGTCTTCCCATGGTTAGGGGTACCTCAGAATGCCGCAGCAAGTTGGGATCCCACCACAGTTTTGAATCTATTAGTCCGGACCTTCACAACAACAGTTCAGAGTACCACAGCAACAGTTTGGAATGCCGCCACCACAGTTTGGTCTAGGGCAACAGTCAGGAGCTCCTCCTCAAAATGATGTTGGTCCAGATGCCCCTAACACCTCGCCAGCTTCCATAAACCCATTTCTCACTCAAGGTCCAATGGGCCAGCAAGCCCCCATCCCAGTCTCATCAGAATCACCAGACCGCAGCATTCTCCCTGCTATACACCATCACCACAACTGTGCATGCAGCTTCAACAACCAGGACCACAACCCACATTTAAGCCTACTTACGAGTCTCACCCCGGGAACCCGAGCTACCCGGCCACCTCAGGTGTGCCACCACCCTATTTGCCAATTGGAAGCCAACAGCAAGCCACTGGGTTCTATCCCTTTGCCCAGGCTCCTACTTACACTTTCGAGGGTAATTTGGGCCAAGGACATGTTTTCACCTATATCCCCGGACCGGCCATCCCTTCCACCAGTGTGCCACTAATGGTAACTCCTCTCTCCAGCTCAGTCACTGGTTTGAACGCTACAGCTCCACCACAGATCCCTCACTTGGCCTGGTTCATGGAACAACACAAGGAAATGAAAGCACAGATTGCCGAGCTGACAGGAAAGAAGGCTGCCCTCCTGCCCACAGATCCTGATTCTATTGTGCCTTTACCCCACAAGTTCGTGATGCCTAGTTTGGAACTGTTTGATGGAACGGCCTGCCCAAAAACCCATCTGGACACATATACCTTAGCTATGAAAGCCAAAGGATGCACGAACCAGTAGCTGGTCGATTACTTCAGCCTCTCTTTGAAACTGGGGGCTCTGAAATGGTTCTTCCGGCTGAAACCCGAGTCCAGGGCCACTTGGGAACAGATCACCAACGCCTTCACCGAAAAGTACAAGGCCAACCTGGAATGGGAGACGAACCGGGTAGACTTGCAAACAACTGTGCAACGCCCTGATGAGAATATTGGTGACTTTTACAAACGTTGGAACCTTAAGCTGAGTGAAATGGCCATTCCTCCTTCTGATGAAGAACAGCTGGACATCTTTCAGTCATGTTTGAAGCCTCACCTAAGAGCATCCCTCAGCAATTTCCACTATCCAGATCTGCGTGCCATGGTCAGCTCTGGGGCTAAGTTTGAAAAGGCCTACAATCAGCAACAAGCAACTGCCCCTACTTACCGGTACCGAGCCACTATCGCCAATCCTGTTCCTGCCCAGCCCAAGGGCAAAGAAGCTGTCAACTTTGCTTGACAGAATTGCAACAATGCCACTCCTTTCGTACCCAAGAAAGTCGAGATGCCCAAGCCTCAGAATATAAGGTTCAGTAACTTTGGAATGCCCCTGAGTGAAGTTTTCAGAGGACCGGTCAAGGAGGGGTTTTGATCCGGCCTTTAGACAATTACCAGCCCAGGGATCCCGACATCCCTTTGGACACCACCAAACATTGTGCTTTTTATCAGTACCACGGGCATCTTACTGACGATTGTATAGTGCTGAGGAAGGCTATACGAGGGCTAATTGAAAAGGGAAAGTTAGGAGTACCCGAGGGGCCCAACACAGTCAGCAACCCATTCCCTAGGAACAATAACAAGGTGAACATGATTGAGATCGGAGAGCCCTCACACGCCAAGGAAGGTTTGGATAATGAGCCAGATGAAGACTCCCAAATACCCCTGATCAACTTGGTTGAGGACCCCGAATTCAAATTCCCACTCAGCCTTGAGAATGAGGGACATGCTGATTCCCCCTGGTCCCATATTAGCAGCTCCCTGCTCGACTATAAGGCTCGCTACTTCTCAGAAGAAGGGATAGCTGACACTGGAGAGCTGGGACCATTCAGATCAAACTATGAGAAGACCATTTACACAAGATGGCTAGAGCACTCAAGAAAATTTGAGCAAGAGAGCTTTAGACGGGAACCCGTGTTAGGGCTTATTAGTAAAGAGGCCGAAGCACACCTCGAGCTAGTACACTTCTGCAAAATGGTCCTGGGAGAAGCCGAGTACAATCCTGATAATAGCAAAGGTGAAGGATCAGATAAGGAGGATTGCTTCCATATATTCCCTGGGGTCAGATATGTACCGCCACCTTTCGCCCTTCTCCCACAATTCCTGGGAGGAAAAGCTGAGTCACAATTGCCACTTCCAACATTAGGGGCCTATGACAACTTTTGTGGTTGCACACACCCGTCCTCCCCTAATAGATATGATCGGCGCTCTCTCCTAGCCGAAGTTTGGATAATATGGGATGATGATAATTATGATGACAGTGACGATGACTCTGACGACAGTGATAATGACGGGAGTGAAGAATCAACTAAACCCCAAGACCCAGAATCCGTTTCGAACAATCACGCCGGAAATGACTGCATGGGTGCTAGGCACAATGGGTGGTTGTCGGCCAGTGACGATGAAGAGCCGCCAGAGAATGTGGGTCAGGAACCAATGGAAACTAACCCCTATGAGGAGTTTTTCTCAAGGTGCAACTGCGGTCAATGTCCAAATACATCAGAGGATGAGGAGCAACAGACCCCATCTGAAGAGGAATATGGATCTGAAATCCTGGAGCACAACGTCCCCTATGAAAAACTAGTAGGCGAATGGAGAAGTTTCATTGAAGCACTAATCGAAAAGGTAGGATTTCAGCCTCCAGCGGACAATGAGTTTGTGAATGTCATTGGATCCCTTTCTTCCTCCCCTAGGATGGACGGCATCACTGCTATAAGAGTCACTGCTGAACCTCTCGAGCACACTGAATGCCTGGAATTGCTAAAAAGGGTCATGGATCTGGAAGCCACTCCAGTTGCCTTCATACCCATGGATCCCCATGACGCCTTTCTAGTAGCCCCGATACCCAGGAACGGACCCCGAGAACTCCTCATTTGGACTCAGGTGTCACACACCGCCACTTCGAGCCAAACAAATGGGCACTGCCAATCCTTCATTTGTGGTTGCTTAGCCTGCAAAAATGAGAGGAAATTGGTGTACGATGAGATGGAAGCCGACAATCAGAAAATTGAAGAAACTTCGGGGGACGACCACATAACCGAAGACATGAAGGCCATGGATTTTCCTGGGGCTGAATATGTAGATGTCGTGGAGTTCAACACCACTTACCGTACTTTGGGGAAAGGATTCTCGAGCATCCGATCTAAGCAGATAGTCGAAAGCCTGCTAGAAAAGGGACGACTGACCCCTATCCTCCCAGTGAGAAAGTAACCATTGTCAGATCAAGCCCGCCCGAAGGCAAAGTAACAATCCTCGTCAGGATTACCAGGGAAGAAGTCACTTTTCCCGAGTGTATCTCAGCCCTGAGAGAGGTTCTGGACACTGGCATGATACCTGATGCACCTCCCGTACAGAATGCCATAATTATCTCTAGCGCTGAGTATTATAAAAGGGAGCCGGGACTGCTACATAAAGCCGAAAATGAAAGAGGAAAGCCACCAAGCTCAGGAGACAATAGTTCCGACTACATGCTAACCATGGGCAAGCTCAGTGTGCATGGGATAATGCACTCGATCTGATGAATCGGAAGACGCCCTAGCTCTGTGGGCCATCCAAGGAACAACAGCGCAATCTCAGGCTCAGAAACCCGTAACTTGGGAAACAATCCGGATGGCTGCCCAGTCAGAAGCCAGTCATACCCAATATCCCCGAGCTCAGCCACTCACCATTGATAAACTCAGGGAGACTTGCAACAAAATCCGTCAGAATCGGTGGCCATTTGCTAAGCAAGCTCCTCCTTTGACCCTAGCAACATTAAAAGAGTCCTGCAAAGAGGCAACAGATAAGCCGAAGGGAGAAGTAAACAAGTTGACTAGATCCGGGCAGATCCATCAGGGTAACCCCAAGACAGATAAGAAGTCAGCAGATCCAGGACCCAAGGAGAACCGTAACCCCTATGCCGAGACAACTGAAACTCCTGACCCCCAGAAAGAGGATCATGTACTCACTCAGTTGAAGCAGACTCAAGCCAATATCTCTCTGTGGTCTTTACTCACTTCATCTTATCCCTACAAGTTGAAGTTAGAGGAAAGTTTGGCCCGCACACTGGTCCCTATTGATGCTACCCCTGACGACGTGGTGCAACTAATTGGGAACATCCACTACAGAAACATAGTCACCTTCACGGACCTTGATTTCCCCCAGTGTGGAGCCGATCATAATGAGCCTGTCTTCATCACGGTCCAGCTAGATGAACGGCATCTCCCTCGGGTTTTAGTTGACAATGGGTCCGGAATGAACATCCTCCCAGCAAAGATCATGAGCCTGCTTGGCATCAAGCCCACATATCTGAAGTCTTCCTCCCTCACAGTCAAGTCCTTTGACTCAACGTCCCGTACTGTACTTGGGGCTGCTACTTTAAACCTCTAGTACGGAAAGAAAATGATACCCGCAGAATTCCAAGTCATTGATATCCCAATCACCTTTAATGCTCTGTTAGGAAGACCTTTGCTGCACCAGGTTAATGCGGTCACTTCGAGCCTTCATCAGTGTGTAAATTTCATTTCAGATGGGGATCTAACAACCATTTATGGGGACCTAGTCACTTTGGAAGGCACCGAAACGGGTGGAATACCCATCCTGGAGATCAAACATGATGAGGACGGTTTCATGCTGACTGGCTTCACAGTTGAGTCCCCTAAGGTCCAAGTTTGCAACGTGGATCTGACTGTCACCCGGGACAAAATCCCTCCTGTTATGAGGATGATGAGAAAGATGAATTACCTGCCTGGTCTGGGTCTCGGGAAGCACCTACAAGGAACTCACAAAGTCATTGAGGTGAAGGAACAGAAAACTCGCCATGGCCTGGGATATGAGCCAACTTCAGAGGGGATTGCAAAAGAGAAAGAAATTGCTCTAAAGAAAGGAAGCTGCTGCAGGAAAGATCCCTTTCAACGGCCCCAAATCTCCCTCTTTCAGTCTTGACATGACTGACTACTTCGTGAAAGGCGCTCCACAGCTGGATGATGCCACAGCCAAAGAGCCCACTCCTACAGAAGGCTGGCTGAAGCTACAAGAGAACCTCAGTAAGTTCAGGGGAACCAGAGCCAACCCCGTCCGTAGAATGTTCCTCGACCTACCCAAGATACCCGGGGCTACTACCACCATGAAGAGCAAGTACACTTTCAAAGGGGTACCAGAGCTGGTAAAGCAGTTTGAGAAGCTCAACGAAGTCATTCCGACTGTCGAGAAGGCCACAACAGCTGAGTTTGAACTGGTCATGCCAAAGGCCAAGACTCCAGAATTCTCCCTAGATGAATGGGATGGTCCCGTCATGCAGCAGATGTTTGGGGAAGAAGTGCACATTCCAGACCTGATCGACTGGGGCTCAATGAAAGAAATGGTCGCAGTAATTGAAGCAGGAGGACATAAGCCGCTAGATCCCCGAGCCATGGTCATGTAGTATGCCATGCCCTTGAAGAATTGGGAAACTCTCTCCGGTCCGTCCGCGAGCAAAGAAGAAATGGTCACGAAGCTTGGATTGGTCCCCCATCCCCTTGTGTCCACCTACTTCAAGTCCTTTGAGTCTCTTGTCGTCGAATTTGAGTCCCTAGAGTCGTCTGATGGCCTTACGCCAGAAGACTATGAAGTTGTAGCCAATGCTGTACTTCCTTTTACCCTGAATGAAATGATCACCCTTTCCGAGTATCCACTGATTGCCACTTTAACTAATGATAAATTAACTAATAACTTAAAAATGGTTAATAATGATTCACTGGATAAAGATGCAGGCACACTAAACGAACAATACATTAAAGAAATCTTTAAGCATGTTATTGAGAAAGAGAAAAACCGAGCCCAAGCTGCCGAGGAGGTTTTGACTCGTGTGAATCTGGGAACTGCAGAAGAGCCTAAAGAGACGCAGATTGGCAGTTTCTTCGACGGGCCCGAACAAGCAACTCTGACTGAACTACTCAAGGAATTTGTGGATGTGTTTGCATGGTCTTACAAGGATATGCCCGGCCTCGATCCCTCCATAGTGGAGCACCGGATACCGTTAGATCCAGAAGTCAAGCCAGTCAAACAGAAGCTGAGAAAGATCAAACCTGAGTGGTCGTTACAAGTAAAGGAAGAAATTGAGAAGATGCTCAAAGCAGGATTCATCCGGGTCATTGAGTACCCCACCTGGCTCTCCAACATCGTAACAGTCACCAAGGCTAATGGAAAAGTCCGATGCTGCGTGGATTTCAGAGATCTTAACAAAGCCAGCCCAAAGGATGACTTCCCCCTGCCCAACATTGACATGCTGGTAGATACCACAGCCAATTACGAGGTCAAGTCTTTCGTTGATGGTTTCGCCGGCTACAACCAGATCAAAATGGCCGAAGAGGACCAAGCTAAGACAGCTTTCACTACCCCCTGGGGAACATATTGCTACACAGTCATGCCGTTTGGTCTGAAGAACGCTGGGGCTACCTACCAGAGGGCTGCCACTGCCTTGTTCCACGACATGATTCATAAAGAAATAGAGGTCTACGTGGATGACATGATAGTCCACTCCAAAGGATCCGATGGCCAGCACTTCATCGATTTGAGAAAATTCTTCGACCGCCTCAGAGAACATTCCATGAGGCTGAATCCAGCTAAATGCTCCTTCGGCGTCAAGCGAGGTAAAGTGTTGGGGTACATGGTGACTGAACGGGGAATCGAAGTGGACCCGCAGAAGATCAAAGCCATAGTCGAGATGAAACCACCTCGAACACTGACAGAGGTTAAATCTTTCATGGGAAGGCTACAGTACATAAGCCGTTTCGTGAATCAACTGACCTCCATCTGCGAGCCTATCTTTAAGTTGATGAAGAAGAGCACATCCACTGAATGGAACCCAGAATGCCAGTTTGCTTTTGAAAAGATCAAGGCATACCTTGTGAATCCTCCGATCCTTTGTCCCCCACATCGGCAGAAGCTACTACTGCTGCACCTGACTGTCACAAACACCGCAATTGGGGCTATGCTGGCACAGGAGCAGAGGGACTCCAAAGTTGAAAGCGCCATCTATTTTATGAGCAGGAAGCTACAGGGTAGTGAACTCAACTACTCAGTTTGTGAGAAGACCTGTGTAGGCCTGGTATGGGTAGTGGGAAAATTGAAGCACTACATGCAGTCTCACTTGGTACATTTGGTTTCGAAATTTGATCCCATCAAATACCTGTTCGACAAGCCCTCCTTCTCTATGAGATTGGCAAAGTGGTCATTCTTTCTGGCCGAGTACGATATCACTTATGTGACGAGAAAGTCCGTGAAAGGGCAGGTGATGGCAGACTAACTGGCTGACTTTCCAAGTGATGAATCCAAGGACCTAAACCTCAATTCCCTGATGAAGGAATTTTCGCTCTAGAAGGAGAAAATCGCTGGCAACTCTTCTTTGACAGAGCAGCTAACAAACGGGGGAATGGAATAGGAATGCTCCTGGTTGACCCCACTGATGAACATACTCCCATAGCCATAAAGCTCAACTTCGAGGTCACTAACAATGCCGCCGAGTATGAAGCCTGCATAGCCGGATTGGAGGCAGCCTTGGAAAGGAACATCAAGGAGTTGGAAGTATATGGTGACTCCACTCTCATCATTAACCAAGTGTCCAACAAGTGGAAAACAATTGATCCGGGCCTGCAAAAGTATCACGCCTATATGGAAGACCTCGCATCTCAGTTCAAGGAGGTCAGCTTCTACTACCTGCCCAGAGACCGCAACAGGTTCACAGATGCCCTGGCAACACTAGCCTCCCTTGTCGAAATACCCGAAGGAAAATCAGTCAAACCCTTCAGGGTTGGGAGAAGAGAAAACCCAGCCTACTGCTTTGAGATTGGAGCGGAGAGGGAACTGGTAGATGACCCGTGGTATGCTCAAATCTACCAATACTTAAAAAGCGGTGAAGCCTCCTTAAAAAATGAAGACGGGGAATACAAAGAGGGAATCAAGGCAAAAAGTATGATGGCTCAAATGCTTGGCTTCCCACTACGTCCTTCCGGGAGACACGCCGTACAAAAGGCGCTACCGAGGTCCCCTCTTACGCCGTATCGCAAACAAAGGGCCGCGAGCTAATGAACGAAGTACATGGCGGTACACTGTGGCCCCCACATGAATGCTCAAGCCTTAATGCAGTCATCCCGAGAATGGGCTACTTCGGATTCTATGGAGACGGATTGCATCCAGCTCGTGAGAAGCCGCGACAAATGTCGCCGCTATTCAAATCTCAACCATTTGCCTCCGCACGACCTCTATTGCATGACAACCCTCGTCTTTTGTTACCCGGGGAATCGACGTCATCGGCAAAGTTACACCACCAGAAGCAACTGGTCACGAAGTTCGTCCTGGTAGCCATAGACTATTTCACCAAATGGGTCGAGGCCAAGTCCTACAAAGTCCTCAATTCCAAGAAGGTAGCCCTCTTCATCAAAGAAAACATCATGTGCAGATACGGATTGCCAGCTGAAGTGATTTCCGACAATGGTTCTCATTTCGAGGGAGAATGTGACAGATTGTTGACATAATTCAAAATAACTCATCACAAGTCATTCCCTTATCGGCCCCAAACCAACGGTGCTGTTGAAGCAGCGAACAAGACTCTAGAAAACATCATCAGAAAGATGGCCATCCGAGGCAGAGATTGGCCAGACAAGCTCCACCTTGCCCTTTAGGGATACAGGACATTTGTCAGAACTGCCACAGGGGAAACGCCATTTTCCCTCACTTATGGAATGGAGGCCGTACTTCCTATCAAATTGGAAATTCCCTCGCTCCGCGTTTTGTTGGAAAATCAGATCAACGAAGTTGAATGGCTCTAGAGTCGCCACGATGAGTTGGCCCTGCTAGATGAATGTCGTCTGAAAGCCATGGAACACACCCGGGCCTACCAAGCAAGAATGGCCAGGGCCTTTGACAAGAAAGTGAAACATCGGGACATCCGAGAAGGCAACCTCGTGTTAAAAGAGAAGCCTCCAACCCACACCAATCCACTTGGCAAATGGGAACCCGTCTGGATCGGACCCTATGTAGTTCAGAAGATCTTTTCCGGGGGAGCCATGCAGCTCGCAGACTTAGACAAAAACCCCTTCGTGCATCCGGTGAACGGAGACAAGCTCCGCAGATACTATGCCTGAAGATCGAGTCATCCCCCTCTAAAAAAAAGAGAGATCTCAAGCTTCACAAAAAAAAAAAAAGAGAAAACTCAAGCAGATGCTTCAAAAAAAAAAAAGAAGAGAGCTCAAGCTTCACAAAAAAAAAAAAAAAAAAAAAAAAAAAGAGTGCTAAAAAAGTAATACCTAACTAGGTTGAAAAACCCGAAAGGGCGGCCTAGGTAAAAAATAGGGTTGCACCTCTCTCGTCTCCCTCTCTACCTTCCCTTTCTACAAAAAAAAGAGAAAAAACAACAACTCATAGGGTCGAACTATGGAGACCTAAGCCTCTTAGTCCACTTGTAAGAGGGGAACGTAGGCAGCCAGAAACGGTTCGGTCTAAAACACAAAATAAACATCAAATTTTGTCATCAACACAATGATCACATTGTACATGCGTCTCAAAAAACTCTAATGCAATTCACTTACTCATTACAGTTAAAAACTTCTTGATGAGTTCAAGCCTGGTCTACTCTTAAACTCACAACTGTGCTAAAAGAAGAGACATAAAAAATACATAACTAAAAGCTAATGTGTCTGCAAGGGCGATCAATGGATACTCAAGGGTCTAGCCACTAGTGCCAGCATCTCCCTCTGTCCTCCTCCGTCTCCTCTCGCCATGCCTTGTGTTCTTCCTAGGCACGGGAATGATGTCCGTCCTCCTCCTCCCTAGCTCCGGCATAGGGGCCGGGTCCATCAAGCCTGCCTCTATCAAAGCTCTGGACACCTGAGCTTCGTCTCTGATTTCCTTCCTCCTGGGTAGCATCATGGGAACCCTGTCCCTCTGTCGTTCCACTCTCATCTCGTAGTCGAACATATCATCTCCACTCTTATCATATGGGCTGGCCCTCGCCTCAGCTCTCCTCAACACTGACACGGGAACATCTTCTGGTCCCACCATGGCCTTACGCCTCCTCATAAGGGTCACCTGAGTCTCCCCCATGTGTCCCTCGTACCAATCCAAGTACTAAGTGGACAGATAAATGCGCTCCAAACGCCTGAGAAGGACCATAGGAGGAAAAGCATGATACCTCCATACTCGGGAAAAGAAGGGAAATACAGATGGTTCATCCATAGAGACAGACATCACCACCCGGGTGGCAATATCATCGCAGCCCTCCAAAGGTACCTGATCCATCCCAAACTGCCTGAGAACTAAAGCTGGAATGTAGAAGGTAGACCAACTGAGCTTTGGAAGCATGACTACCTGAGATCCCTCCAGGATCGTCCTCCTAGTCTCTATCTGCCTGTGCGAAACCCACCATCGGATGTCCTGGGTACGACGCTGAGCCATCCAGTGCTCCCACGAGGCCTGATCCTCGATCTCAACTGTAACTCCCCTCCTGGCAAAAGTCCATGGCCTGAATGCAAGAGGAGCCTCTCGCAGGACCCCCAGCCTCTCCATCATCCACATCGACAACAAAAACGGGCTTCCCCCGTGCATGTACCACTTCTCGACAGCCAACCGGTCAATGGCATGAAGGGTCTCTCCCAAGATCAAGGGAACTATATCCCGGCACGACCGACAGTGCACAACAACGTCTAACAGAGACCGGTGGCACATCCCAAAGGAACAAACCATGAACAGAGACCCGATTGCACAAAGAGCAAAGACATCCCAATAGCAATCACTAGTAACACCCAAGCCCCTAAACCTATCCGGGAGACTTAGACATGTCAAAATAGTCATGTCCCCGAATCATACCTTGAGCTGCCTCCGGAGAAATTTGAAGGAAACTGGACAATTTGTTGGCAAAAGACATCCCTCCGGGTAAGGGAAGTGCAACCTCTTCCACCTCGAGCCCTCCAAGTAAAGCCCTGAAATCCTCAATGGTGGAAACCACTTCGTTGTAGGAGAAGCAAAAGACATGTCTCCGAGTGTCCCAGAACGTGGCAGAAGCCCTCATCAAGTCATAATCCGGAACGAGCTCCTTGAGAGACCATAGGGACTTGATCTTGTATCTCTCCTCAAAGAAGGCCCTATTCCCATGCATGACCTCCCGAGACCATTCCTTGAACTTGTCAAAGAAGATCATTTGCAACTCTTTTGGCAATTTAGGAGAATTTTTCATGTTTTCCATGGCTTTCTATGGTTTTGGGTCGTGACTTCAGAAAGAACAGGGAAGAAGATGAAGTTGAGTGATGAAAACCAAGCCTGAGGTGAAATTTAAATAACCCTGCCAGGTGCTGCCCTTGTCCGCACGGATGAGATTGCAGCCTCAATCTCATCCACGCGGATAAGATTGCTTCCCAGTCCAAAAACTTTTTTGACAACAATGAAATCTGCTTGCCCAAATGAGGAAATCCTTCCCCAAACGGCCAAACATGAGAATATGCTTATTCCCCATGATTTTCATTCAAAATCCCCACAAAGATCCCTCTTTTGTCCAGTAAAACACAAAAGCGGGCTCATGCAACTTGCATTCAGTACAGAATTAACAAAACCAAAAAAAAATATATGTACAAAATTACTTAGTGAAATAAAATGTAGTCATTACATTCCTAACATAAAAAAAAACATATTGTCTCTCTCTGCCCTAACAGGAACGCTCAGTCGGAATCACTATCCGAATTGGGAGCAGGGTCCTCCTCCCTCATAATTTCCTTGCCACGCCTCCGCACATTCCGTCGAGCCGTGCTCGGTCCCTCTGCCGCAACCTCTGGAAAAGCCATCCCCGGCTCTATTTCATCCTCCTCGGCATCAGAGTATCGATCCTCGGGATCGGCCGGCACGCCCCGATATGGCACCCCAATGTCGGCAAAGAAGTCATACCCGAAGGAAAAGGCGTCGGAACACTGCGGCTCAAAAGCGCCGTAACCACCACCGTGAGAAGAAGAGCCCTCGCTGGTCCTGCCCTGTACGAAGCCCGGTCCCTCCATGCCTCCATAGATAATATGATCCCCGGAGAGCTCCACGCTCCTGTCCATATAGCCAGAAGGCAAAACATCCGTCGACCCCCTGGCACTACAAGAAAGAGGCTTATATACGGCGGTTAAAATCCGCCGTATATAAAACGCGCCCCGCCGTATATACTATTTACGGCGGACTAGCCGCCGTATATAGTCCAGCGTATAAAACATCGCCGTATATAGTATTTACGGTGGGATATCCGCCGTAAATAATGTGTATTATTTACGGCGGATATTGTACACCACCGTAAATAATGTGTATTATTTACGGCGGACGCGTATCAACTGCCGATAATAAGTACCTATATACGGCGGCTACTGATATTCCGCCGTATATAACTTCGATCTCATATACGTACATGCCAAATGTACGTACATTACTTATTTACGGCGGCCTAGTCCGCCGTATATATTAGTTATATACGGCGGTATGCACAACTGCCGCATATATATATAATATATACGGCGGACGCGTGTCCACCGCCGTAAGTAAGCGCCATAAATAGCCTCCTTTCTTATAGTGTGGGCTGAGTGCGAGGAGTCTCCATGGACCTCCTTCCTGGCATAGTCCCGCTGGCAGGAATGAGGGACCTCTCCCACATAGAGGCACTAGATCCCAGCTGCGCCCCCCTCTCCGAGTCCCGAGCATTCCCTCACATCACGAGGTTGCGAATAAACCTCTTCGCCCCGATAACTTGGCGCAAAAGTCGATCCACAACCTGGGACGAGTACTGCAAAGAAGAAACAGAAGCATTAAAAAACAGTCGAAACAATGACGAAAGAAGTACAAAACCAAAACAACCAAAACGCGATCGACACATACCTGAGCATTCGGTCGAGGCCGGAAAGCTCGCGGCATCACCGCTGGGAGGGGTATTTGCGCCCTCATCCTAACCCCGTCCTGGGTATACGAAAAGTCCGCTCGAGGGATCCTCACTATCGAGTCCTCCTCCCTCTCCAGCACCTGAGGCATCCTCTGCCGATGTACCACTAACGCCTGATAGGGCTCCTGAGTAACGTACTCCAGGGCAGGCCATCCACCTGGAAACCAATCCCAGTTCGCTGTCCCTTCCCGGGGAAACAGCATGTCAGCCGGAGGCTCAACCGGCGCCAGAGCAGCCAAGCCCAGACCATGCTGCCTCGTCACCCTCTCCCCCAAATAGTAGACATCGCAGGTGAGTCCCCGCATGATCCACCTCTACCTCGTCCAATGATCAGTGCCACCCAGCCGGTCCACCTCGAACCGGCTCCAAGGGTAAAAGTTAACCCTATCACTAGTCCTCACCCTCAAAGATGGCACCACGTCACTGTACCGCATCTTTATCCTGGTCCGGCTAATTCTCTTCACCGGGCGTCCTTCGTCCACCAAAGCATCGCCGGGTATGCAAAAGCCTCCCCCGGGACATGCTCCCACAAGGCGCAGCCAAAAATCTCCAAGGCCCAAACCTGCATCCAACAAGTGAGACCCGTCAAAAACCAAAAGTACATACACATTATGTACAAAGGATAAAAGAAGAGAATGAGAATTTACCTCCAGCGGGAACTCGAAGCAGGTCAGAGAGGTAGACGCCTTCCTGCTGTATCTGTCCAGAGCGAAGTATAACTCCGCCAAGCCCGCCTCTCCCTAGGCGTACTCATCTATCCTGTCTATGTTCGCCAAAGACCCCATCAAGGCAAACATAGCAGTACCCTCAGCATGCCCGAACAAAGTGCTGGAAAAGGCGAACCACAAAAAGCATCGAGCAATCTGCTCGGCTGTGATGGTCAGGTCCCCACTCTCGTACATGGCTATGCTCTCGGCCAGCTTACCCTTGATCACGGCATACTCCATACCCATCCCCTTCCGCGGCACGATGACAATCCCCATCAGATTCATCAGCTCCGCATCCGTATACCCATCGTGCCACTCCAAGCTGAGCCCCTTAAAGGACATGCCAGTAATAGCGGCATAATCGGTAAGGGTCACGGTAGCCTCCCCCCAGAAGAAGTGAAAAGTGTGGGTAACGCCCCACCAATACTCCGCCAAATCCAACAAGAGCCCCTTGCTCTTATGCAAACCTACCACCCCTCTCAGGTTCTCAACAAAACCGTAGAGATTAGAAGCCACCACAAGCTTGCGAGAACTCCGATAATCCACCCTACCAGCCGTAGGCAAGGCATCCCAAAGCCTGATAACTGCCTCCACGGACCCCCGCGTCTTCAGCTTATCCAACTTGCGTTGGATGATATCTCCTCTCTCCTAAAAACAGACACAACACAAATATGTCATCAAAATTGCCAAGGTGATATAAACAACAAAAGAACAGAAAAGAAAGAAAATAAACTCCGTCTCATTTTCGGATACATTTTTCTACACACATTCTTTTCTCACACACAAATTTTCATTCAAAATCTCTTATACAAAGAGTCCGTTCCAAATTCGGCAAATTTGTGTTCATTTTACAAATACAATTTTTCATTCAAAATCTCTTATACAAAGAGTCCGTTCCAAATTCGGCAAATTTGTGTTCATTTTATAAATGCAATTTTCATTTTATAAATGCAATTTGTACATTTTTACATAGCACGCATCTTTCTCACATTCGTGCATCACGTCATCAAACATGCATTCACAAAAAATAAATTTTCATCACAAAAATCTCTTACGCAAAACTCCGTCCCAAATTCGGCAAATTTGCACCCACTTTGTTTTTACATTATGCAAACTACTCATGTTTTTCATAAACAAATTGCACATTCTTTCTACCCATAACATCAATTAAACACATGCATCATCAATTTCAATTTTTCATGGAAAAATAAACAAAAGCCCCAATTTTGACAATTCAAAGCCCTAAGTCTAACATATACCAATTTTGACAAAAAATCAACAAAATAATCAAAATAGAGTATCATACCATGCGGAGATCCTCGTCGGTGGCCCAATGTTGCCACATATCCGGATAAAATTCCTCATTCATCGATTGTGAGAGTGTGTAATGGCGATGCATTCTCACCAATTCAAGCCTCCTCTCCCCCGCCTCTCGACTAACCCGACCTCGACGGACTCCACGAGCTCCTCCCCTTTGCTCCATAGCCTTGATTTTGAAGGATTTCGCGGAGATTTTGGGCAACAATGACGTTTTTCTCCCTCTGTTTTCTCTCTTTCTCTCGTCTGTCTTTTGAAATTTGGGGAAGACAGACACGGCTGTCTGTCTTTTTGAACCAGGCGCCCTGCTGGTCCTATCCGCGTGGATAAGATTGCAGGACAAAATTTCTGTTTTGCCCTTTTAATTCCTGGCCCTCTGCATTCAGATCCCCTGTTTAACAGCAGTTAACTCACTTAACGAAAACCTAACGGAAGTCCATTCCCTTCCTAGTTTTCAAGCCCGGCCGTCATCGTAAGCCCGTCCTTTAACGAAAACTTAACGAAAGTCCATTCCCTTCCTAGTTTTCAAGCCCGGCCGTCATCGTAAGCCCGCCCTTTAACGAAAACTTAACGGAAGTCCATTTCCTTCCTCGTTTTCAACCCCGTCCATCATCGTAAGCCCATCCTTTAATGAAAACTTAACGGAAGTCCATTTCCTTCCTAGTTTTCAAGCCCGGCCGTCATCGTAAGCCTGCACCAAAAGCACACATCCCTAGCAGTTTCCGAACTACGTCCAGGCTTGATTCCCATCCGGGATACGTAGGTAGCCTACCATAGGTCCAGCCACTTGACCAACACGGTCACCCTTTTCCTCGGCAGTTATCATAAGCCCGAATCTTCCCCAGCAAGAACACTTTCAAATAGTCTCCCAATCTAGGTTCATACTCCTGAACCGAACCTCGACTTAAGATCATACTCCTGAACTAAGTCACAATTTAGGTTCTTACTCCTGAACCGAACCTCGACTTAAGATCATACTCCTGAACTAAGTCTCACACTAGATATAGGCGCCTCCGCTAAGTCGAGTCTGTCTTCGGCAACGCCTCTGTCAGGTCGAGTTAGTCTTCGGCAACGCTTCCGCTAAGTCGAGCATGTCTTCGGCAACGCCTCTGCTAGGTCGAGTCAGTCTTCGGCAATGCTTCCATTAGGTCGAGTCAGTCTTCGGCAATGCTTCCGCTAGGTCGAATACGTCTTCAGCAATGCTTCCGCTAGGTCGAATACGTCTTCGGGAACGCTTCCGTTAGGTCGGATACGTCTTCAGTAACACTTCCGCTAAGTCGAGTCTTCCTTTGGCAATGCCTTCGTTAGTCGAGTCTACCTTCGACGATGAAAATGCGGTGGGAGGTCCATTCGTTTGACCGCTTCTTTCCCCCGCAATACCTGAACTACGACCGGCTTGATTCCCGCTGGGGATACGTAGGAATCCTTTCATTAAGGGTCCAACCATTCGACTGCCTTGATCACCTCCTCACCCATCTCGGCCACGTTTGCCATATTGGGGTCCTCATTTTGTCGACGACCCCACTTCCCCTGGAAGTACCGTCACCGAGGGGCTACTGTAAGTACCCCAATCTGGGTCGATAATGTTCCGTCAGCCCAAATTAATGATTTATAATCATTTAGGGACATTTTGGACATTATTTTGACAATTTGAATGAGGAATGACCTCTTAGGAATAAAAAATGGACAATTACCTCGCTGGAAGTTTGTCATTTCCAAGGAAAAGGAATATTGACCATTTAGATAAGCCAAAACTGCCAGAAACAGCTTTCTACAAAAAACAGGCACGCCTGCTGAGGTCATCCGCGCGAATGTGATTGTCCCTACAATCTTATCCACGCAGATAAGATCAGCACCCAGGCAACCTATAAAAACCCCCCTTCTCCCTCAGTTTGATATAGAGAAAAAACCCCCAAAAAATACGAAAACCTACTGTCACTCTGCCCAAATCAACCCTCAAACAACCATTTACACCTTCAAAACTCAAATTCTACACAATATTCATCCTCTCATCCATCCCAAAACCACTCCTAACCCTTTGAAACCTTCAAACCCTACACACAAGTTCAAGAAACATTGGTAATACCCTTGTTCTTCCTTACTCAAAACTCAACCATACACACATCTTCCTACATAAATGATGTGAAATAGTTGTTGTTACTTCTTCTTTTGTTCATCCCTTTCCCTCTTGTCCCAAGGATCCAAGAGGATCTCCATGGAACCCATTTCCATGAATGATCCTCCTAAATGATCCACATCCCCTTTTTATTTTATGTCATTCCCCCACTCCCTTTTTTTATATTTCTTGGTACTTGCTTCTTTGACCAAGAAGATGGTCATCTTGGAGTTCATCTCCATGGATGACCACTTCAAATGGTCCATACTTCATGCTCCTTTACATGTTTAGTTTTACTTGCTTCCTTGACCTCAATATGGTCATCTTGGAGTCAATCTCCATAGATTATCATTTCAAATGGTCCAAATTATTTACTTTCCTTGCAAATTCCCCTCCCCATGTCTAAGATGCTCACCTTGGAACATTTTCCTTGGATGAACATCATCTAGACACACAAAATAGGCCACACAAGATGTAGGAGATACACTTGAGTATAGATCTCAAGGATGGTCATCATATCACCACCTTAGAGATCTTCCTCTAAAGTTGATACATCTTGACCTAACTCTCTTGTCAATCACTACAAGAAAACTGGTCTTTCGCGACGGCCAAAAGCCGTCGCGTAAACCCTTAAAGCCGTCGCGAAAGGCTAACGCGACGGGAAAAGCCGTCGCAATGGCAATCGCGTAAAGCCTTGTCGCAAAAAGATAAGGTGACTGAAAAAAGCCGTCGCCTTTGTCAATTATTTTTCGCGATTGCTTTTTCCATCGCGTAAGAGTTTTTTAAAATTTTATTTATTTAATTATTTTAATTACATTTGCAATCGCCTTAGCTCAGCAAAGGAGACGGCAAATGCAATCGCCTTAGGTTTTAAAGAAGGAGACGGCAAATGCAATCGCCTTATGTTTTGAAAAGGGAGACGGCAAATGCAATCGCCTTAGGTTTTGAAAAGGGAAACGGCAAATGCAATCACCTTAGGTTTTGAAAAGGGAGACGGCAAATGCAATCGCCTTAGGTTTGAAAAGGAGACGAAAAATGCAATCGCCTTAGGGTTTGAAAAGGAGACGGAAAATGCAATCGTCTTAGGGATAAAAAAAAGAGATGGCAAATGCAATCACCTTAGGTACTTTAAATTTATATTTTTTTTTCCATTTCACTGGCCCTATTTATAATTAATAATTGAATAAAAATTAAAGAAAGGTTGATTAGCACAACATAAAAATTAATAAATTAATTGCATTTAACCTATATTATGAACCATAATCATCGTTACAAAATTCAAAAAAAAATCAAGCTACTAGGTTTGTCAAGAAAATGTATCATCCTATCCTACCAGGTTAATCTAATAACAACAATCAACTTACACTTGTTCCTAGAAACTAGGTTTGTCAATAAAATACATCAGCCTACTAGGTTAATCTAAAAACAACAATCAACTTAATGAGAAAAAAAAGGCAGACAACCCGAATAATAATCTTCATAAGCCTCATCATCACCCATCTCCTCATGTATCGTCCATCTTCGAAGACAACAATTTTTTGGATTTCCTAACAAAATCAATATCGGAAATTTTTCCATGGAAAGAATACGAATGAAATAGCCGACTAAAGTGAATGGGTTTGATGGAGAAGGGCTTGAGCCCTACCCACCTCTGCCCTGGATCCGCCCCTGAGAGAGAGAGAGAGAGAAAGCGAGAGAGAGAGTCACCTGATGCCGGAGGAAGAATCGCCCCAGAGGAATCGCCCTAGAGGAATCGCCGTTGCCTGGTTGCCTGAGAGGGAAGTGGTAGAGGAAACGAGAGTGAGAGAGAGAAAAGAAAACAAAGGGTTTTCTATTTGTGAATAAGTTTTTTTTAAAAAAGTTTTTTAATTGTGTAATTGATTTTTTTAATTTATTTTTTATATAACGTGATGCCAAAAACTCACAAAAAACGCGTTTTTTGTTAACTTAACAAAAAACGTGTTTTATATTTACGGCTCATTAACACACAGACCTCACCTCTCTCTCTCTCTACTCTCTCTCTATCCGCATTCTTCTTCTTCACCAACCTTCAATCGTCTTCTTCACCTTCAACCTAGTCTCTCCCTCCGGCCAAACCTTCCTCTCTCCGATTTCAAGACCAACCAGAGACCTCCCTAAATCCCTCGGCGTCGTCCTCATCAACCAAATCAATCGGCAACCTCCTCCAACCAATTCGCCGGCCAACCTCCTTCAACACCAATCTAACCTCCTTCAATTCCCTCCTTCTCCGATCCCAACACCAACCGGCGAACAACCCAATCCAACCCAATCAACCGCAATTCACCCAGAAACTAAGCCCGTTGACAACAACCGCGTCCCCTTGAATCCTCCTTGCTCTAAACCAATTCGTCGTTATTCCCTTGAATCGCAACCTGAGATCGGAAATTGAACGGATTGTGAAACGCAATTTGCCGGCGGGCCATTGTTTTGTTTTGATTTCTGGGTGTGAATGATTGGATTGTGAAGATATGAAGAAATGTGTGGGTCTGTGTGGGTGAGAAAGAGATAAGGAGTACCAAAATCAAGTGCCAGTCTGTGTAAAATAGAGTGCCAGTTGGTATATAACAGAGTGCCCGTTAGTGTATAATCAAGTGCCAGTTTGTGTAAAATAGAGTGCCAGTTGGTATATAACAGCAGTGCCCGTAGTGTATAATCAAGTGCCGCCCGTGTAAAATAGAGTGCCACCCATATTTTTTGAATGCCAAAGCAAAATGATTATCGGTGTTTTTTGAGTGCCAAATGGTACGTGTATTTGAGTGCCAAAGTACGTGATTTTGAATGCCAGCTCATGTTTTTTTGAATGCCGGTGCTTGTATTTTTGAGAGCCAAAGAAAATATTAGTGTAACAAAGTGCCAGTGTTAGTTGAACAGAGTGCCAAGTGTGAAGAGTGCCGGTTCATGTATATAAAAGTGCCGTGTAAAAGTGCCGGTGCGCTTAACAAAGTGCGCCAGTGTCGCCATTACACGGCACTTTGTTAAATTGGCATCGACACTTTTTTCACCGGCAATTTGTGATACATGAACTGGCACTTTATCACACCGGCAGCTTTGTTAAATGTACACCGGCATAAACGGGGAAACCAGTAATTACAAAAATGCCACCGTTTATTTTGAACATGGTTGCCAGTATTTACAAAATTGCCACCGCTTAATTTGAAAACACGTTTTTTCATATCTTAAGAAAAAACTAGTTTTTTATAAGACCAACTCTAACGTGATTGCAAAAGCAGTCGCCATTAAAAAAAATTAAAAATCCAATTTTAAAATTATTTAATTTAATATTTTTATAAAACGCGATTGCTAAAGCCATCGCCTTTGATAAAAATTAGAATTTTGCATTCCCGCTCGGACTACGTTCTTGGCGCTAGAGGGAAAAACATATAATGTGATGGCATCCGTGACTGCTTAGCCATCACGCTAGCCTACTGTGACTGCACTAAATGCAGTCACAAAGGCCGTCTCCTTATATACTCAAACGTGACTGCTTTTTTTGCCATCGCCAAAAGCAATCGCGAAAGACCAGTTTTCTTGTAGTGAATTTACTTTCATCTCAAATTCCCCTTTTCCCTAGCAAATGAAATGCTCACAAAGTCCTAATGTACCCCCGGGAAGACTTGATTAAGTGGATTCATCACTTATGACAACTAATCAAAGTCTAGGAAAAGAGAGGACAAGCATGGATGCCCAAAATCCAAATCCCCATTCACTTTGTGTTTTTCCAGTTACAGTTTCCAGTTGAGTCCTGTAAATCCAGTTAACTTTCTGGAAATTACAGTGTCTAATTAAGAAACTGTAAAAATAATGAGACTGTAGCCCTATCCGCACGGATAAGATTGCACTGCAATCTTGTCCACGCAGATGACACTGTTATCTGCAAACAGTCCCTCAAATTTTCTGTTATTTTCAGTTTAACCACTGTTTTCAAATTATTTTTCAGTTCAGTCCTTATAATTTCAGTTATTTTTAAAAAAGTCCTTTTAAATACACACACATACACACACAAAAAAAAATGTTTCAAGTTAGGAAGACTTGTCGTACGAGGCATTCCGGGTGAACACCAACATTTTTCCCGGAGTGTAACGTGACCTCCGAACCCATTTTCTCTAATCTAGGGTATTTTTAAAAGTTTTGACCCTTAAACAAAAAATGGCGTGGCGACTCCGAAAACGATTTTCTTTTAAGTCCGATAAAGATTTTTCAAAGCTTTCAAAAACAAACAAAAAAGGTCTTGTCGGGCGACTCAAAAAGAGAATTTTTATTTTAAGAAAATCGGCGCGATCGGATACACATCATCACAGATAGGTGCAGAGAATTCATGAGTGATTCCCTTGGAGTTACAGAAGGCAGTAACCATTGAGTTCTCATATTCAGTGCCATGGTCAGATCTGATCCTCACAGCCTTAAGGCCATAAAGATTTCTGACCCTTTTATACCAGTTTTTGAACTCACTTATGGTCTCAGATTTTCCCTTAAGAACATCACCCATGTGTACCTAGAATAGTCATCAACACACACAAAAGCCTACTTTTTACTACCAAAGCTTTCTACCTCTATAGGTCCCATCAAGTCAGTATGTTACAACTTCAAACACCTAGATGTGGAGCATTGTTGGACCTTTTTGTGTGAGGATTTTGCTTGTTTTCCCTTTTGACAGGAACCACAAACATCAATATTTTTGAAGTTCATCTTAGGGAGGTCCTTTACAGCATCAAACCTTTAGAGTTCCTCCAGTTTTCTGCTGCTAGCATGCCCTAGTTTTTGGTGCCACAGATTGACATCATTAGCTTTGGAGCTTAGGCAAAAAAGGTTGTCACCAAATTGGTAACAATTATCAGCAGACCTAGGACCAGTGAACACACACTTATTTTCTTTATCAAACACCTCACATAAGTATTTATCAAATTTCATATAGAGGTCATCATCACATAGTTGACTGATGCTAATCAGGTTGGCTTTCAAGCCTTCCACATGGTATACATTGTGCAATTTTGGGAGACCCTTAACATCTAGAGTTTCTTTCCCAATGATTTTACCTTGTCCACCACCAACAAAATTCACCTTTCCCCCATTGATTAGCTTATAGTCTATTAGAACATCTTGGTTTCCAGTCATGTGCCTAGAGCACCCACTATCAAAATACCAAGAATCAGAGACACTACTATTGAGGGAAGACTAGACAACATTGCAGGTAGTACATGGTTTAGCCACCAACTTAGTTTAAGCTTTCTTTTTGTGGTGCAGAGGTATCAGATTACTTGGATGTATGTTCAGATGTGTACACATCTTCTCATACATCTGAGACTGATTATCATAACCAATTCTTTTATCAGCTTTTAATTTGTAACAAAAGGGTCTAATGTTCCCAGGAGCAAAACAGTGGTGACAGATATAGTGTCTTATCCTTGGCCTTTTTCCACTCAAAATTGGTTTTTCCACAGTTTTTGAAGTTGAAGCTTCATATCCCTTTTTTTACAAATTTGGTTTTTTCAAATCCAACACCAATTTTTCCAGTTTGACCAAGAGCAATAGCTTCATCAAGTTTCATTTTACCAGTATTCAACTTGGTTAATGTACTCTCAGCTTTTTCAAACTCAGTTTTGAATTTTTCAAGCTCAACTTCTCTCTTGGTCACTAGGACTTCAAGTTTGGCAATGGTATCTTTTTGGACATCATTTTCTTTTGAAAGTATGGATTTCTCATCTTCACAGACAATCAAATTATAATAAAGAGACTTATTTACCTTAGCAAGTACCTCAATCTTGTCCATTCTTTTTAACCAATCAACATGTAGTTATTTGTAGGTTGCGAAGAGTTCCTCATAGGGAATGTTCCTATCCTCATCATCAGAATCTCCTTTTACAGAGAAACAATTAAGAATCAATTTAGATGTGTTAACAGATGTGTTCACATCTTAGACCACATCCACATTCACCTCAAAAACTCCTTCTTCAATTCCCGCAGAATAAGCATTAAACACAGAATGACAGTTTACTACAGACATGCTAGCAACTTCTTCTTCATCTTCACTATCACTCAGAGAATCAGTCAAGCTCATTCCTTTCTTTTTAAGTGTGTTAGCACACTCATTAGCATAGTGATCAAAGCCACGACATGCTTTACATTGCACAGAATCAGAGGATTTCTTATTCTCAAGGTTTGGCCTTTTGAAACCATTCTCAGTGCTAGGCCTTGGTTTTTCAGTAGTACTGGGAGCAGGCCTATTTGAAAACTTGTTTATTCTCTTATTTTTCAGTATAGAACTGAATTTTTTCAAGATAAGGGCCACATCCTCATCCTCAAGGTTTGAGTTGTCAATTTCTGATGAGAGTTCGACTAGTTCCTTTGGAACAACATTTGAGCTTTTGAGGGCAAGGCTTATGGCTTTGTTCTTTTTCTGAGCCTCAAGGTTTAGCTCAAACACAGTTAAAATATATACCAACAATCTTGTCTAAACCTAATGTGTTTGTGTCATTGGTCTCCTCTATAACAACCACCTTAATGTTGAACCTCTCAGGTAGAGTTCTTAAGATCTTGCTTACAAGTCTGGCATTAGAGATAAACTCACCAAGGTTAGTGCATTCATTAGAGATTTCATGAATTTTAGCAGCATAGGAGACAATATCTTCTGTCTCCTCCATTCTCAGAATTTCAAATTTGTCCATTAAAATCATAAGTCTAGTAGATTTAACACTTGGAATTAAGGTTGTAAATGAATCGAACTTTTTTGATTCGATTCGAGTATTCGGTATTCATATTCGAAAAATTCGAATTCGAATTTTTATATTGATTCGATAAGTATTCGAATTCGAATAATATCTCACGATATTTGATTCGAGTATTCAGGAATATTATTCGAATAATATATATATATATATATATATATATATATATATATATATATATATATATATATATATATATATATATATATATATATATATATATATATTAATACGAATCGAATACTCGAATCGAATCGAATAATTCGAATATCAATTTCGAATCGAATACGAATCAATTTTTATATTCGAATACGAATACGAATATTCGAATATTTTCACGAATCGAATCGAATACGATGATATTCGATTCGATTCAATTCATTTACACCCCTACTTGGAATTCCTTCACATTGCATTTGTAAGATGTCCCAAGCATTCTTTGCTATGCTTTCGTTGGTGATAAGCTTGTACATATTTCCAGAAACATGGCTGGAAGTAGCACCCATGGCTTTAGAATTGTAATTAGCACCATGAATTTCATCAAATGTCCACCTCTCTTTAGGTTTTCTTTCAAAGATGGATTCACCAACACCTGATTTCGGTCTTTTCTCCACAGTAGGAGGTTGTCAGGCCACAAGAATACACATCCAGGCCCTTTCATCAATGCCTTTGATGTAATTACGTATTTTAGACTTTCAAAGAGAATAATTTGTGCCATCAAAGACAGGAGGCCTGTTTTGATGATTTTGACATTCCATTGTGACTACACTTTTTGGATCAACACTCAGTAATATGTCGAGAGTTGGCTCTGATACCAATTGAAAGTTTCGTGTAGCTAGAAAATCTAGTCAACTCAAAAAAACACGGATGTGAGTGCAGAAGTGAGATACAACTGTCCACACATCCACTAATAAGCAGCGGCATACAATAAATAAACACAAGAATTATAAACGTTTACTGATTTTAATCCCAGCAAACAAGGCTGATGCCCAAAAAGTTTTTCACTATTAAAACTGTGTTGCTTACAAAAACAGTAATAAGTGAAAACGAAAATATTAAAATACTAAACAAGTTCTTATCACCTTCTACGATAAGAACAGTCTCCCTTTCCCAAGTAGATCCTATTCTAATTAGAAGTAAACCAAAGAACTTGATGAAAAATTAGATGTGAGTTCGGATGTAAGACACAATCTTCACTCACAACCTAAATGACAATATAGAATTCGTGAAGTACAAAAGTATTTGTCTTCTAAAATAATTCTCTAAAGCCGTGCCTTCTCAATGTGTTGAAGTCTTGTATTTATAGGCATTTTGAGAAGATCTTCACGAATTCAAACTCTTCTATATATGAGTTTCCAATTCATACAAGGAAACATAAAGCACACTCACAAGAAAAGAGATTTGTTAGTAGGTTAGTCATAGTCTAAATATATGTACATAAATAAAAGATATTTACATATTAACAATGTCCTTTTTCATAATAGGACAATATAAATCTTTTCAAGAAAATTATAAAATCAACTTACCAAATATACCAATTTAATTTAAAATAAAAAAATAAAATATTTTCTAAAATCTCACTCTTTCAATATGGTAGCATTATACTGAGCTGCCTTTGTTCGTAAGTAATCAAATATGTTTTGAAATTTCTTTGAGATGTTTTAATTCACAAATTAGAATACCAATTCTTATTTGGGGAGGGGAGGGGAAGGGGGGGGGGGGACCTCACAGGAAAACGTGAGGATTGGACTTAAGTCCAAAAGAAAAAATATTCATTAACGTATTACAAGGTATTGTGTACAGTTATTGTGTGTGAAAATCTAGGAAAAAATTGCATATTTTTTAGTTAATGGAAAAAACGTGTTTTTAAATTTGCGACAACATTTATGTAAATAACTGAAATTTTGTGCACGGTGACATCTTTTATAAATAAGTGAAACTTTTCATGCGCCAGAAATTATGGATGTTACTAAGTTAATGACTAATAAACCTCTACATATCAAACTCGAAGGGTTTTGGATATCAATTAAAGTCTTATGTACATTAATTAACAAACACATTTGAAAAAGGCAATGCTAAACAAATCATCTTGATATTAACCTCAAAATTCTGAATATCAATAATAAAGACTTCCGACTATAAATTAACAAGCAATTTGAAAAAGATAATGAGAAACAGACGTTTTGTATATCAATCTCAAATTTTTCTAAACATTAATACCAAATGCTTATAAATATGAATAAACAAGCATATTTAAACAAGGTTATTACCAACAAACATTTGGGATATTCAGAAGCCGTTGATATTAATATATAAAATATTTGATATTGATATTTAGAACCTTTGAGATTGATATTAATAAGGTTTGTTTGCGAAGGAAATTTCGAGACCTACAAAATTCACGGAGCTTTGCCCCATGAAATTGAGTTTAAAAACCCCAAAATACGCCATTTAGTCCCTCAAAACAGATATTTAAAGTTTTTATAAATGAAATGTTAAAAGTTGGCAAGCGGTAGCGTTTAATATGACCAGTTCGTGTGTTACTTACTGAGCGCTAGTTCGGGTGTTGAAGAGTGTCACAGGGGTGTTGAGAAGTTTATATTATTTACAAAAATGTTACGTCAAGTTTTTTTTTTTTTTTAAAAATTCAGTTATTTACAAAAATGTCACATCGTTTATAAAAAACACTTTTTTCCTTAACAATAAAAACACGTTTTTCCACGTACTCTTAATGTGTATTATTAATGATTTGACGGTCATACATTATTGAAAACATTATGATGATTATTATGATTATGTGATTGATTATTATTTATAACAGTTGAATTACTAATAATATACTCCCTCCGTCGCATGTCAATGGACACCAATTTTATGGGTGTGAGAATTAAGGAAAAGTAAGAGAGAGAAAAAGTGAAAAAAATGTTGTGAGTATGAAGAATTAAATAAGAGAGAGAATGAGTGGGAGGAATAGTTAGGAGAGAGAATGTTGTGAGTGTAAAAGTGAAGTATGAGAGAGAATGAGTGGAGGGAATAGTGAATATTCTTTTCCATTTTGGACAGTGTCCATTCACGTGGGACGTCCCAAAAAGAAAATAAGTGTCCATTCACGTGGGACGGAGGGAGTATAATGTAATAAACAAAAATAATGATGCATGAAATTCCATCTCCAATTTACAATTTACCATGCAAGGCTGTAATTACTAACCATTACGATTTTATTAGTGATTTTAATTAAAGTGTGACGAGTATACAATCGATTCAACAAATAAAAGATCGTCACCTCATTTTATTTCTAATTTTTATGTCCATATTTTATGGTGGGCACTTTAGAATTAAGAGATGAAATACTAATCCTTCCTCCTAGAAGAAAGTGTTTATTATTCTGTTTTTTTTTTTTTTTGGGAAAAGACATTTTGATATCCTTAAGTTTACACGAGTTGAAATGTGACTAGTAACGTATTAATTCTTGAAATTTCATTCATCATGTTCACTCTTTGTGGTAATTTGGTGCAAATTTGGATGGCCATAAAAACAATCAGACAAATATTAACGACGTGGATGGAAAATTTTACGACCTTTTTGAAAATACATTGTCCACATCTGAAATTAAAAAAACATTTGTCATTGTTTGGCTACTTATATTTATTAAACAAACACTAACATGTTAAACAAGAGCAATGTTAGATACAAAAAATGATGAGCCCGGATCTACTGGACCGGGCCCGCGCTCGGTCTAGTCCAAGGAACCAGTGACGTAGCAGTTCTTAGACCGCTGTAGGGAAGACCGCGGACAAATAGGCCCTTGTGGTCAAGACCGCGTCCCTCCTCGCATCGTCCCCATCGAGGACCATTGGGACCCTGCTCGCTGGATCCGTACCCGCATGAGTCATGCCCGCATCAACCGTGCTCGCGTCATATATCTTTGACCGCGGGCACAACGTTGACCGCGGCACATGCCGCTTCCCTGCTAATGTCAAGCCTTACCGAGCAAGTTAGCTTACCGCTCCCGACAGCCACTTGCCGGCTCCCCATCATGCATTCAATGCGGCTCACCCGCGCCTACTATTCCATTTAATGCACTAAGCCTGGCCACACGGCTCATGTCACTTTCAGCCATGTCCCCCGGATACCAATGTTCCCTCCCCGACAGACCAATTAGCCGCGGACATGTGTAGCCGGTCAAATACCAAAGTGCCCCCTAGGGCTGATCTCATTGCTTACCTCAACAAGCACCATTGCATTGCCTATAAATAGAAGGCCTTTACCCCCTTGGGCAAGGTAAGTTCCATATACAATTGAGTAAGCTCTATTACTCTTTAAACCTAAACACACACACACTCCAAAGGTATTCAAAGCCTTATTACTCAGTATTCTTACTCTCACACCCGAGGGCCTGAGTTGGAGTAACATCCAACTTTGACCTTAACGGTGCTTGTTTGTGTTGTGATCTAGGTACCTCAAACCACCAAATATATCCTAGTCAGATATCCTGAACCGCTCCTGACCCCGAAAGCTGTGGCGTCATCAGTGGTTCCATTGCCGGGAATCCGACTTTCTTTCGTTTTCTCGTTAAAAATCTTTTGTTTCCAAGGCACCTCACGTGTCCTAAACAAATTCAAAGGCCGAAAGGCTCTTCTTTTACATCACTAAGTTTTTCCCGTTTAAAACTTTTGTTTTCGTACACACCTTGTAGTCTAAACAACCGACCGTCAAAAGACACTTCTTTTCAGCTTATTTTCGTCTTTCCGAGACATGTCTCAAATTCTCAAAATGTCGGTCATTTGACCCTAGAGGAGGAGAACCAAGCCGAACCCTCCACCATCAATAGTGGAAAGGCAAACCAACTCTGTTTTCAATGCACGGGGGCCCATTCTCACCCCCCAAAATCTCCACTCAACGAGTTCTACACCGGTTAACCGAGGAAGCCCGTGGCCGAAAAAGCCCAGCCCTACTAAACAATAGCCCAAAAACTCCCCAAGCTCACATAAAAAACACCACTCTAACCACCCCACTTTCCCCGCAGCAAATCCCGAGAAGGAAGGAAATCCCGGCCTCCAAGTCCAAACCGGTCGCGGAGGCCACGGCCATCAACGACGCGGAGATGGAAATGTTTGAAATAGAGGCCAATGGAGGGCTACAGCTCCTCAAGGGTCACAAAGGTTCTCCCCAACGAGCTCCCGCTAACTCGCTTGCTAGTCAAGCCGCTGGGGCAAACCGGGTTGAACCAAACTCGAACGCGGACACGCCAAGCGTGGTACATGTAGAGGATAGCGAGGAGATAGGGGAAGAGGCACAGCTCAAACCACCGTGCGAGGTCCAAAGCCGGACACTTGGCTCCGGCCAAGGAGAAGGCCGTGACTCCACGAGCTAAGAAGCACATGGTTGATGATCGAACCCCGAGTTTGTGGAATTTATGCAAGATGTGGGAGACCCATCGAAGGCTGCCCTTAAGTGTGGCCGCACCATGGACGCCTTCGCCGATAAAATTGCGCGGCACCGATCCGTGAAGGGCAAACCCCTCGATGGACATATACGACGGATTCAAAAATGCCAAGAGTCATATGGGAAGATTTGAGGGCCGATGGCTTTATTCTCCGCTGACGAGTCGGTGATGTGCAAAGCTTCGGGCTGCGACCTTCACAGCAAGGCCCTATCTTGGATGCTAGCCCTCAAGCCCCGGTGTATCCAAATATTCAAAGCTTCGTAGTTCTCTTCCTCAATGCCTTTGCCGGAGCAGTGTGCCCGCTAGACCAAAGACAGATCTTGTCCGTGTCAAGGTGCACCAAACGAACCTACAAAAGATTATATATCCCGGTTCAGAAGGTGAGCGAGGAGATTGTGGACTCCGGGACGAAGGAGATATCGAGACTATGTTTTGAGGGCGGCCTCGCCTCCTCCTTCCTCAAAATGAATTTTGCCTCCAAAGCAAACCTAAATCGCCGAGGAAATGTATGAAAGGGCCTCGGCCATCGCCTCCGCCGAAGAGCCTAGTGTGCCCGCTCCCGAGCTTCGCGAAAGAAAGGATAAGCCAAGTCCAGAGACCACCCTGCAGCCTCGCTCACACCAATAGTCGTGGCAAAACAGAGGCCGGGGATCAGAAAAGCTCAAAAAGGCTATGGCCGAAACAGTTTACACAGAGCTCATCGACCCAAGGGTGGTGATCATGAGAGCCTCGTATTCTTTTCCTGCTCCTCCCCCCATGCTTCGAAAGCCAAATGAGAGGAGTAGACTTAAGTTCTGCGAGTATCACAACGACCACGGGCACGGAACTGAGGACTGTTTCCAGCTTAAGCGAGTAATCCAGCAGAAAATCAATAACGGGGAGCTAACCAAGTGGGTTAAGGGAAACAATACTGCCCCCAATAACAATGATCAGCAGCGGGCACGACACACGCGGGGACCAGAGAGAAATGAAAGAGATAATTATGATGATGATTTTGAGGACTATGACATTAACTTCATTGGGGAGGAACCTCCCTCAAATAAGCAGGTGTCCCTCCAAATTCGGACATTAGAAAAGGTTTTCTCCATCCCCGCCCTGGCTCCGGAGGAAGAGCAGGAAATTGGGTTCAAAAGGAGTGAACTTGCCTCCACCCTTTTTCATTCCACACAGCCACTCACCCTCAGAATGAGAATCAACCGGGCAAACATAGGCCGAGTGTTGATAGATACTGGAGCTGCCCGCGACATACTCTACTACCATACTTTGGTTGGAATGAGAATGACAGAAGCACATCTCACTCCATATGAGGGCATGCTCGAAGGCTTCACCAACCACGCTGTAAGGGTAAAGGGGACGATTGTGTTTGACGTAGCTATTGGGGAAAAACCCATGCAGAAGACGGCCAAGATCACTTTCATGGTGGTCGATCTTCCTTCCCAATACAATGCCATTCTCACAGAATCGCCGTGCCGAATTTGGAATAGTTGCTTCCGTCCCCCACCAAAGGGTGAAATTTAACACCCCGGCGGGGTTGCTACCATCAAGAACCAGCCTCGGGAGATTCCTCCGAGCACCGGAGGAAAAAGGAAAGAACAGAAGGCCGCACCTCCCCGCCCGCAGATAGAGGGCGAGGACAAAATGATAGAGGGAAAAGGCGAGGACAAGTCAAAAAAGGGGAAAACTCTTGCACTCCCGCCGCCGCCTTGTGATGAATGTGTATCCGAAAATTTTCCCATTTTTGTGTTTGAAAAAATCAACGAAAACGGAGTCGCCACGCCATTTTAATTTTGAGGGCCAAAACTTTGAAAAAAGCCCGAGATCATAGATTTAGGTTCGGAGGTCATGTTACGCGTCGGGAAGGACGTTAGTGTGCACCCGACGCGCCTCGTAAAATGAGTCTTCCAAGCTGAAAATCATATGTATGTGTGTGCGTGTGTGTGTGTTTTGGCCAAAATAAGTTAAAACTCAGAAAAGTAAAAATTGGGATATCTTTTTAAGACTTTAAACTGATCCCATGATTTTTTGAAAAATTTTTGGATTGAGATTTGGTACTCAAAAGACCTTTTGAAGTTGAGAGCCATTTCTGCCAGAATGAAAAAGGCAGTGGACCTTTGATTTTGAAATGGATTCAAGGGTCTTAAAACTTCATAATCTGGATAAACTCAGAGAATGAAAGTTGTTCTAGACACATTGAATAAAGTTTGTGCGAAGGAATTTTCCATTTTGGAGAAGATTTGAGGGGTCAAAACCTTCTGGAAACCTCAGATATGAGATCTGGATTCCCAGAAGCTGATGAACTAGCCTCTGAAAGAAAATTTGAAAAGAGGAGTTTTACTCATCTAAAAAATAAAGTAAAAATATGTCTGGAAAGCTCTGGATGTTGGATACAAAAAGTATTTTGTAGTCAACACCAAATTCCAAGTTCATCTGTGTCCAAAAATTAAGACCATGGACTGAGGTCTGAGAAAATTGCTACTGGACAGCAACTTCTCAAGAAAGAAAATATGATTTTAAGGGGGGTTTTGCATCCATTCTTGTCCCCATTTCCCTAGGTTTTGGTTAGTGATCACTAGACATTTTAGTGGTGAATCAACTATACCAAACCATCCTTGGGGTACATTAGGACTAAGCATTTCATTTGCTTGGGAAGGGGATTTTTATCCTTTGAAAATGAGATTTTATGCTTGAAAATGGTTTTTAGGGTTTTGAAAATGAGTTTTCTTTGCAAGAAAGTAAGAGAACTTGAAAATAATTTTGATCTTTGTAGAAGATCATCCATGGAGATGGTCTTCCATGGTGATCTTCTTAGATCTAGAGCAAAAAGATGAAAGAACTACATTTTGTAGTTTGAAGATGCATGCATGGTTGAGATTTAGGATTAGGAAGAGGAGGGTTTACCAATCTTCCTTGTGTTCTTGAGTGTTTGGCTTGAGTGTATGAGTGTTTAGGGCTTTAATGTGAGAGTGAGTGGATGAGTATGAGTTGGGAAAGATTGGAGAGAAAATGGTGACAATTCAAGTGAATTCTCACTGTTTTCTCTCTATATTTCGCCAGAAGTTCGGTGCAAAATGTGTTCTTCCTCCTTATTTTTGTGACTGGAGGGCTCAATTTATAGCCCTCTGAATTTTACATACTTATCCGCGCGGACAGGTCCAGTCAGCGTGCACTGTTCATTAAATGCATCTTCAGCTTTGGACAAGGGGAATATTTCTTTTCAAAATTCAAATTGACCAGCCAGATTATGTTTCCAGCATTTCTATTTGTGGTTTTATTCTTTTGTTTTTTCTTTTTTTAAGATTCTTTTTAAGGTTTAACCTTAAATAACAATGCCCATTTTACCCTCACTTTGTTAGAAAAGTTAGGATTGTTAGGAATTGTTAGAAATGTTATAACTTTCGTTAATTTTCTAACGAAAATTCTAACAAGCTCAAATTGGAGCACTTACAGTAGCCCCTCGGCGACGGCGCTTTCGAAGGAAGCGGGGTCGTCGATAAATAGGCTCCATATTTGAGCGGGATGATCGAGTGATCGGGTGGCTGAACCTAGCGATAGGCTACCTACGTATCCCGAATGGGAATTAAGCCGATCGTAGTTCGGGTCTTTGACCCTGAGATGATGGCGTTTAGGTGCCTCGAACCCGATGAGCGAGTTCTCGATGGTTCTTTGGAAAGAAACTCACTGAGGATAAGAGATGACCATTTTTGGTCTGATGGCTATCCGCTCTGCTGGGGATAAGAGATGACCATTTTTGGTCTGATGGCTATCCGCTCTGCTGGGGATAAGAGATGACCATTTTCGGTCTGACGGGTATTCGCTCTGCTGGGGATGACTGCGATTTATCGCTTTCCTAGTGATAGCGTCTTAGGTGCCTCAAACCTTGGAGATGGCGTTTTAGGTGCCTCGAACCTTGGAGATGGCGTTTTAGGTGCCTCAAACCTTGATGATGGCTTTTTCGGTGCCTCGGACCTTGATGATGATGGCGTTTTAGGTGCCTCGAACCTTGATGATGATGGCCTTTTAGGTGCCTCGGACCTTGATGATTATGGCTTTTTAGGCGCCTCGGACCTTAATTTGAAATGGCCTTTCGGTGGACTTCGTCTGCCGAAGGAGAGGGTGACCGTTTTGGTCGAGGGTGGATTCCAATGATAGGCTACCTACGTATCCCCAGTGGGAATCAAGCCCTTTCGTAGTTCGAGTACTACTCGAGATTCCGTTGGCTTTTGGGATTCCGTTAACTTTGCTGGGGATTTTGATAGCCTTTGGACGTATTCGTCTGGGAAATCGGTCTTACGTTTGACTGCCGGGGAAATTTTGATGAAAGATACGGGATCTCGTTATCTTTCTCGGGGCACCTGCTTACGTTTGACTCGCTCGGAAGATTTTGATGAAAGATACGGAGATCCGTTATCTTTCTCGGGAGATCGGACTTACGCTTTGATCGCCGCTGATGATTTTGATGAAAGATACGGGATCTCGTTATCTTTCTCGGGGCACTCGGTCTTACGTTTGACTGCCGGGGATGATTTTGATGAAAGATACGGGATCTCGTTATCTTTCTCGGGCACTCGGCCTTACGCTTTGACCGCCGGGGAAGGATTTTGATGAAAGATTCGGGATCCGTTATCTTTCTCGGGCACTCGGTCTTACGTTTGACCGCCGGGAGGATTTTGATGAAAGATTCGGGATCTCGTTATCTTTCTCGGCACTCGGTCTTACGTTTGACTCGCCGGGGTAATTTTGATGAAAGATACGGAATCTCGTTATCTTTCTCGGGCACTCGGTCTTACGTTTTATCGCCGGGGTAATTTTGATGAAAGATACGGGATCTCGTTATCTTTCTCGGGCACTCGGTCTTACGTTTATCGCCGGTAATTTTGATGAAAGATTCGGGATCTCGTTATCTTTCTCGGGGCACTCGGTCTTACGTTTGACTGCCGGGGAAGGATTTTGATGAAAGATTCGGGATCCGTTATCTTTCTCGGGGCACTCGGTCTTACGTTTGACTGCCGGGGGTAATTTTGATGAAAGATACGGAATCTCGTTATCTTTCTCCGGGCACTCTTGGCCTTACGTTTGGCTAGCCTGGGAAGATTTTGATGAAAGATACGGATCTCGTTATCTTTCTCGAGGGCACTCGGTCTTACGTTTGACCGCCGGGAAGATTTTCTTGACAAGGGGTCGACTTTGGTTAACTTCGTTAACTTTGTCAAGTCAGGGACCGAATTGCGTAGTCCCGAATTTTAAGGGGCAAAAGGGTCATTTTGACCCTTGCAATCCTATCCGCGCGGATAGGGTTTGAAAATCAGGGGTATTAATTAGGGCCAACGCCCTTCCTCTTCCCCATTGTTTTTTACAGAAAATTACGAGAGAGAGAGAGAGAAAATTCTGCAAATCCGCCATTTTTGGCCAAAAATCTTCAAAAATCTTCCGATTTCTTCGATTTTTTGAGCAATGGAACACGGGGAAGGCGCTTTTCAAGGCCAAGGATGTGGCCCGGTAGCGGAGAGGCGATTGGAGCTCGTCCGGATGAGGAGGCATTACAATCTTTCGCAATCGGTTGCGGAGGAGCATTACCCCGATGCTTGACAACATTGGGCTTCGGATTCGAATCTCCGAACGGTATACTTTGAAACCCTTTGATCCCTTTGTTGATTTCTTGCTTGAAATTTGAATTTTGGGTGATTTTTGAATTAATTTAATTTTTTTTTTTTTTGAAAATTCGAATGATTGATGTTCTTGGCTTTGAATCTTGGTTTTGATGCTTTGCATGTTGTAATGAGTATATGAGTAACCCAAAATGTGCACTTTGCTTGGGAAAAAGAATTGGCATTTTTGCCACATTTTTTTTTTCAATTCGAAAATTACATGTGAAAATTCGAAGAATTGTGATTTTTTTTTGAAATTGAATATTGCATGTTGATGATGATGATGATATTTTTTTTTTTTTTTTTTTTTTTTTTGAAATAGAATTTTTGATATTGATGAATGATGACGCAATGCATGCATTTTGTTTGGAAAGAATGGGCATTTTGCCAATATGAGATGTATGTATGTTTAGGATTTTTTTTTTTTGAAAAGTGGGACGGATTTTTCCTCCCGTTGCATGTAAGATGGATGATATGCATGTATGCATGTTATTTTATGAAAATGGGACGGAGTTTTTACTTCCGTAGGAATGCATCTTTTTTTTTTTTTGATGAATGCATTGGGACTTGCTGAAAACTGTTTTCTTTCATGCGAGAAAAATGGGGCTATGCTCATTGTATCTTTGTTATCTTTGTCGAAATTTCCTTTTTTTTTTTTTTTTAATGTAAATGCAAATGCAATCTTTTTGACATTTTCTTTCTTTTTTTTTTTTACAGGCGGAAACCGTTTTGTGACGGAGCAAATTAACAAGATGAAGACTCGAGGATCGGTGGAGTCTCGTGATTGACTTAATGGGGACCTGGCTTCCGGATGCGGGCCGAGGAGCTTTGCCGAGTCCGAGACAGATTGTTGTCGAGACGGGGCTCGGGAGTTCGTCGAGTGCTTGAGGGGACCGGTCAAGTTCCCTAAGAGCAAGGGCTTGATGTTTGCTCGGCGCAAAGATTGGTGGGACGCGACCCACACCTTCCACTTCTTCCGGGCGAGGCTACGGTTACGCCCTCCGACTATGCCGCGATTACGGGCCTGTCCTTTAATGGACGCAGCATTGAGTGGCGAGATGGCTATGGCGATGCTTGATCTACAGGTGCTCTTTCGGGATTTTCCCTATTCCCAAAAAGGGATGGGGATGGAGTATGCCGTGGTCTACGGGAAGATCGTGGAGACCATAGCGAGTTATGAGGCCGGGAGGAGAGGATAGGCGCCGATCGATTGCCGTGGCCTTCTTGTGGTTTGCTTTCTCGAGCACGCTCTTTGGACATGCCGAGGGACGGCAGCCTTTGCCTTGTTGAGGTCCTTGGAGGACATGGAGACGGCCGGAGATGTCTCGTGGGGAGAGGCCGGGCCGGGCAGAGCTTTATTTTGCTCTTGATAGGTACAAAAGGCCGTGAGCTCCTTGTATCGCTTTGAAGTTTGCCCTGGAGGTATAAGCTCTCTTTTTGCTTTCCCTCCTCTTTTTTTTTTTTGAGCACGCACTTTTCTTTTGCACTGGATTGATTGGATTTTTACCTTTCGCAGTATGGGCGTTGGAGTTTTTTCACGTCACTGGTGTGGCGACAAATGGCGGAGTACGTTGGGGCGTATCCGGCCATGCGCCTTGGTCCAAGCATGCCCGGAGAAGATAAGCTCAGGGGGCGTACGACTCTCGTGTACGCGGATTGCCTTCCTTTGACGGAGGCCGAGACAGATGAGGGGATGATATTCTTCCCCCGGGATCGCTTTGAGGTAGCGCACTCAAGGGCGCGAGATCTCGGGACAGCGCAATGGGAGGATTTTTAGGGGTCCGACTCCGCGATGCCTATTATCCGGGAGAGAGGGTGACGCGCCGCATGGCGTGAACTCGCCTTTGAGGACACCGGTGGAGCCTCCCGCCGATATGATGCACTCCGAGCGATCGGTCCGTGACTGGGATGATTACCGAGCCGGCCAAGACTTCTCGGACTTCGTGGCGATTGAGCCATATGCGACATTCGTCTTGAGGAGGCCGAGGATGCCTCGTGGTTACCCGGATAGGGAGGGGCTTGGGATCCCGCGGTACCCTCGGACGGATTTTTCCTATATCCAGGATGGGGTCCGATTGAGGGTGCAGATCCCTCACCGAGCGGCTTCCACGAGCTTTCCGGCCTCGTCCAGGGTATGAAGGTATGGCTTCACCTTTTCCCCTTCTTTTCTTTCTTTTGTTTCATCATTTTTAGCATCACTTCTTTTTTTTTTTGACGCTTTTGCTTTTGTGCGGTTTTCGGAGGTGGTCGTCGAGAAGCCGACGAAGCAAGTGATCGGGGCCAAGAGATTCATCGGAGGATGGTCGCTTGCGGGGCTCCTCAGTGCTAGAGCGAGGCGACCACGCCGGCGCCCGTCGGACGGGAGGCTTCCCTATTCGCTCGTAGACTTCTTCAGAGACTCCTTTGTCTCCTCTCCTTGATCCCCGCGCGGTGCCGCTTCGGATCACGTCATTCTCGGGATCCACACGGGCAGTGGACACGTATGGCAAGCATGGCGGGTCGTCTTCGTACGTGTGAGTCCGACGCCTTCACCTTCTGGTACGATTTTTCGCAGATCTCGGCTTGCCCTATCGCAGCGTGCCGGTTGGTCCCGATGAGCCTCTTTCGGAGACGAGGACGATTCTCGAGCCCGAGATTTTCGGGGCTCTGAGGAGGCGGGCCCGAGTCGCAAGAGGGGCCGGGGGGAGACATCGGGTGCTGGAGACTCCGATTGATTGATTTTTTTTTTGATTTGAGATTGAGATTTAGATTTGTACAGCTTGTGCACATTTTTTTTTGATGTAATAATTTAGGATTTTATTTATGTTTGCTTTTTTTTTATGCACACTCTTTTTTTTTTGGAATGTAATAATTTAGGATTTTATTTATGTTTGCTTTTTTTTTTATGCACACTTTTTTTTTTTTTGGAATGTAATAATTTAGGATTTTATTTTATGAATGCAATGCAATATGAATGCAGTGTTGCATGAGCCTTGGTTTTTTTTTTTTTGCAAGGGTGTTTGGTATATGGACTGGTTTGGGGAGGTTTTTGCACAAGTTTCGAGTAACCGGACGGAATATTCCTTTTGGCGTAGCGGCTTGACTCGTTGCATTTTTTTTTGGGAAAGCAATCCCATCCGCGCGGATGGGGACCGCATCTGACATTGTTCTTTAATTTTGGTTCGACCTGGTCTTGCTTTATTTCAAATTCAAATATCCTCTTCAACCTCCACCAAATGACCATTTTCGGGAGAAAGAGAAAAACCATGGAAATGGCCAAAAATTCTCCAAAATTGTCCAAAGAAAGGCAAATGTTGTTCTTTGAAAAGTTCAAGGAGTGGTGTAGGGAGATCATGCATGAGAGAAGATCATTCTTCGAAGAAAGGTACAAGATACGATGCTTGTGGTCTCTCAAAGAATTGGTTCCGGATTATGACCTCTTAAGAGCTTCTTCTTCATTTTGGGATACTAGAAGGCATGTCTTTTGCCTTTGCTTCAATGAGATTGTTCCGACTGTCGAAGAATTTCGGGCCTTACTTGGAGGTCCTGAGGTGGAAGAGATAGCGATTCCTTTGCCCTGAGGGGCTTCTTTGGCCGACAGATTGTGCGTCCTCCTTCATCTTTCCCTGAGGAAGCGCAAGGTATGATCCGCGGTCCCGATCATTTCGATATTTCCGGTCTTCCCGATAGATTTAGGGGCCTAGGTTTGGTGGATGATGCCTATTGGGATGCCTTTGCACTTTGTATGTTTGGCACCCGTTCATGGTCTATTCCTTTGGGATCTCGCCATCGGTCTTTCTTGGATGTTGTCGTTCACCGTCGCACCGGCGTAGATGTCGTTCCTTTGATTCTGCGGGGAGACTTTTCATGCTCTCGATGCATTAGCTACCGGACGGCGGTATATGCACTGGGCAGCCGCCTCTTGACCCCGTGGCCGATGGAGCGTTTGGGGGTTCTTCGGGAAACCTCGATATGATCGGGCCTTGGACTTTTGCCGAGAGGTGTCGATGTAGATTTTGATGATCGTGGCTCGTGGGCGTTGGATGGCGGGTCGCCAGATCAAGATATCAGATGGTTGGTGCCTCATTGGCGGGTGGAGACTCGCAGAGTGCTTCAGACGGGTCCCATGTGGTTATGCTTCCGGGCTTTCTCACCCAGCTTTCTACATTCCGGCTCGGGTCCCGAGACAGCTTGGCTTGGAGCAGTTCCTTTGGAGGGTTTTGATGATATAGCCACCGGGGTGGTGGCTCCTATTTCCATGGATGATCACTCGGTGTTTCCATTTCTTTCCCGAGCATGGAGGTATGATGCCTTTCCTCCTCGGGTCATTCTCAGCGTCCGAGACCGGTGTTCCCGACCACTTGGTACCCGGATTGGTATGAGAGGCATCCGGGAGAGACTCGGGTGGCTATTTTGAGACGGCGTGAGGCCATTGTGGGTGCGGAGGACCGATCAGTTTCGAGAGGAGGAGGGCCGAGGCGAGGGCCAACCCTGCATGACAGAGCGGAGACGCCGTGACCGATTATGAGGCTTACGTCAAGAGACAGGAGAGGAGGGCTCCTATGCTACCGGCTAGGTTACGGGAGATGAGGAGATGACGCTAGGGCTACTAAGGCCCCGACAGAGGCTGGTTTGATAGACCCTGTCCCTATACCGAGCTTGGTAGGAGGAATACCGACATTTTTCCGGTTCGAAGAGAAAGACTCTGAGGGGGAAGAAGAGGGGAGAGGCCAAGATCGAGTGGCTCGGAGTGACTACGAGGTTTCCGAGTATCCCTTTCTTGTCATGGCGAGACACATTAGTTTGATTATGTATCTTAGTTTCTTTTAGCAAGTTGCCGATTGTAGGAATGAATCGGGCTTAGACTCATCAAAGAGCTTTTTAACTTGTAATGAATATTTGAATTGCTTTAGAGTTTTTCGAGACGCTTTCATGGTCTCGATCAATTGTATTGATGCCAAAGTATGGCTTTTATTTGTGCTTTAGACCGAACCGTTTCCGCTGCCTACGTTCCTCATTTTGAGGAGCTCGAGGTCTTCGTAGTTCAACCCGGTGAACTCTTTTTTTTGTTTTTTTTTTTTGTTTTTTTTTTTTTGTTTTTTTGTTTTTTTTTGGTGCAACCACTCGTTTTTTACCTAGGCCGCCCTTCTCGGGTTTCTAACCTAGTTGGGTATTACTCTTTTAGCACTCTTTTTTTTTTTTTTTTTTTTTGTTTTTTTTTTTTTGTTTTTTTTTTTTTGTTTTTTTTTTGGTGCAACCCCGTTTTTTACCTAGGCCGCCCTTCTCGGGTTTCTAACCTAGTTGGGTATTACTCTTTTAGCACTCTTTTTTTTGTTGGTTTTTTTTTACGCGTAGTATCTGCGCAGGCTTGTCACCATTCACCGGGTGTACAAAGGGATTCCCGTCGAGGTCCGCAAGTTGCATGGCTCCTCCGAGAAGATCTTCTCGGACTACATGGCCCGACCCATACAGCTCCCATTTGTCGAGGGGGTTGATACGGACCGGGGCTTTTCTTTTAGAACGAGATCACCTTCTCGGATTTCCCGATGCTTTACTTTCTTGTCGAAGGCTCTAGCCATTCTTCCTTGGTAGGCTCGGATGTGTTCCATGGCCTTCCGGGTCGGCGTTCGTCTAGTAGGGCCAATTCATCATGGCGACTCTGGAGCCATTCGACCTCGTTGATCCGGCTTTCCAAAGAAGATACCGGAGCGAGGGATTTCCGGCTCGATTGGGAGTACGGCTTCCATTCCGTATGTGAGGGCAAAAGGTGTTTCCCCGCTTGCCGTTCGACCGATGTTCTCGTAGCCCCAGCAGTGCCAAGTGTAACTTCTCGGGCCAATCTCTGCCTTGGACGGCCATTTTCCGGATGATATTTTCCAGAGTCTTGTTTGCCGCTTCGACGGCTCCGTTGGTTTGGGGCCTGTAGGGAGATGACTTGTGACGGGTTATTCGAATTCCGCCGGCTTTTTCACATTCCCCTTTGAAGTGGGATCCATTATCCGAGATGATTTCGGCTGGCAACCCGTATCTGCACATGATGTTTTCTTTGATGAAGAGGGCAACTTTCTTTGAATTGAGGATTTTGTAGGACTTTGCAGAGCATCCTTTCCAATTCCTTCGAAGAAATGACCAATCTGCGTCTCTTTAGGCTCTTCCGCAGTTCCCAAATTCACACTTGTCAAAATCTCTTCGGCACTTGGGCTCGATTTTCCTCTTCCTAGGACAACCCGCTTTTTAAAGATTTTTTTTTGTTGTTTGATTTTCTTTTCGTTTAATGTGTCTGCTTTTTTATCTAATGAATTATTATTAAATTTTTTTTTTTTAATTAATTCATCATTAGTTAAAGTGGCAATCAAGGGATACTCAGAAAGGTTCGTCATTTCATTGAAAACGAAAGGGGATACAGTGCTTGCTACAGACTCGTAGTCTTCGAGCGTAAGGCCGTCGGACGACCCTAGAGACTCGATCTTAACAGAGAGACTCGGGAGGACTTGTCCTAGATTGACACAAAGGGACGGGGGACCAATCCAAGCTTGGTGATCATTTCCTCCTTGGTCGCGGACGGCACGAGAGAGTTTCCCAATTCTTTAGCGGCATCGCTGGGCTGGTGGCCTCGCGGCTTCTGGGAACCGCTGTCTTGTTTTGTTTTCCTTTCTCAATTGCCGCTATCATCTTTTGGACCGAGCCGAGATCAATCAGTGTCCGGCACCTGGACTTCTTCTTCGAACAATTGCTGCATAACTGCACCATCCCAATCATCTCGAGGGAAATTCCGTGGCCTTAGCTTTTAGCGGCCACATTTGTCGGTTCCGAATTCGGGTTTCGGATCTTCCTGGGCAGTAGGAATAGTGGTTGTGAGCTTCTCGAACTGCTCCACCTGTGTCGCACGCCTCGAAGGTATACTCACTCTTCATGGCGGTGGTAGCCCTGTGTAACTTGGGTAGGTCCGGGGAACATTCTACGGACCGGGTTAGCCTTGGTTCCTCCGAACTTGTTGAGGCTATCCTGTAGCTTTAGCCATCCCGCCGTAGGAGTGGGCTTCTGTGATGTTTCCCGGTTGTGTGGGGCCCTTTACAAAGTAGTCACCAAATTAGGACCGAAGGGGAGAGATTTAGGATTGTCGGCGGGACCTTTCCCGTGGCAGCCTTCAAATCTTTTTCCCTTTGCGTCCACCGGGAGGCCTCATATCCCGTGCCGTGGCGAGTATTCCGTCCTTTCACTTCGATGAGTTTGTGAGTTCCTTGTTGGTGCTTCCCTGCAGAGGCCGTAGATAGCTCATTTTTCTCATCATTTTCAAGACCGGTGGGATTTTATCCCGAGTGACCGTCGATCTATGTTGCACACTTGGGCCTTGGGAGGCTCGGCCGTGAAGCCCGTTAGCATGTGACCTTCCTCGTCATGTTTGATTTCCGAATAGGTATTCCGCCCGTATCTGTGCCCTCTAAAGTGACTAAATCCCCGTAAATGGTCGTCGGATCCCCATTCGAGACGAATTTCACACACCGGTGGAGGCTTGAGGCGACCCTTTGACTTGATGGAGCCAAGGTCTTCCCAGCAGGGCATTGAAAGTAATCGGGATGTCGATAACCTGGAATTCCACAGTATCAATTTACGTCCAAACCCGAGAGGTCTAAAGTGGCGACTCCAAGGACTGCTCGGGATGTTGAGTCGTAAGCTTTGACTGTGAGAGAAGAAGGCTTCAAGTCTGTAGTCTTGATATCAAGCAAGCTCATGATCTTTGCCGGAAGAATGTTCATTCCGGACCCATTATCAACCAGGACCCGAGGGAGGCGTCGTTCATCCAGCTGCACTGTGATGAAGAGAGGCTCATTATGATCAGCCCCAAATTGAGGGAGGTCGAGGTCTGTGAAAGTGATTATGTTCCCGTAATGGATGTTTCCAATTAGCTGTACCACATCATCGGGAGTAGCATCAATAGGGACTAGAGTGCGGGCCAGGCTCTCTTCCAGCTTCAGCTTATGGGGATAGGACGAGGTGAGTAGAGACCAGAGGAAATGTTGGCTGTGTTTGCTTGGTAGGTGAGCACGGGATCCTCTTTTCGGGATACGCAGAGTTTCGATTGTCTTAGCATAGGGGCGGCGATCTTCTTTCGGTGCTTGATGCGTGGCCTTCTTATACGCCTTGGGATTTCCTTGGAAGATGCTGCCGGAATCGGGTCAACGATTAACTTCCTCATCCGTCGTCTCTTGGTGGATTTCTTCAATCTTTGCTAGGAGTCAATGGGGAGCCCTTTTGGCTATTGGCCACCTGGTTGACGGAGTCTAGTGACGGTGAGAGGCTGAGCTCAGATCTTGGCTCCTTCTGGGCGGCCCTTATAACCGCTTCCCAAGTCACGAGCTTTCGGGTTTGGGGTTGTGTTGTTGCCCCTTGGATGGCCCACAGAGCTAGGGCGTCCTCGATTCACTCTCATGGCCGGCCTTGCTCATTGTTATCATGCAACAAGAGTCGCTATTGTCGGGACTCGGCGGCTTTTCGATTTCATCCCTTGGATGAAGTTATGGCTATCGGCCTCCATTTCATCGTATATCCTTTTTCTTTCAATCTTCAAGTAGGGCAGATGAAGGATAGGCACTTCGGAGTTTGAGGTAGCGGCTCGATAGATGCGTGTCCAAATAAGGAGCACCGGGGTCCGTTGTCGGGCCTTGGAGCAATTAGGAAGGCGTCATGTGGATTCGTAGGTATGAAGGCCCTTTGGGAGACGTTCGGATCGATAACCCTTTTCGGTGATTGCGGGCACTCGCTGCAGCTCGAGCGGCCGGGCGCGACCCTTACGGTTGTTATGCCATCGTTCTTGGGAAAGAAGAAAAGATCCGATAACGTTTACGAATTCTTCATCTTCGGTGGTGAAACCCTCCATTTCGATCGGATGCTTCAATAAACCCTTTCCATTCACCATGGTTCTTATAAGGAACGTTGTGTTCTAGGATTTCGGATATGTACGGATGCGGGCGCGGGCTTTCTTGTCCCTCATCCTGGAGTATCAGGGCATTGGCCACAAATGCATCTTACAAGTGACACCTCGTAGGGGTCTGTCTCCATTGGTATCGATCCGCATTTCTGGCGGTCCTTCGTCGTTGCTTGCGACAACCAACCATTGTGCCTAACTCCCGTGGGCTCATTTTCGGCATGATTGTTCCAGTTGTTTCCGGATCTGGGGCCTCGGTTGACTCTTCACTCTCGTCATCATCATCATCATCGCTGTCACGGAATCTTCTTCCCATACTACCGGGATTTGGTGAGAGGGAACGTCGATCAAACCCGTTGGGGAATATGGGTGCGTGCAACCGCGAAATTGTCATATGTTCCCATTCCGGAAGTGGCAATTGTGACTCGGCTTCTCCTCCCGAAATTGCGGGAAGAGTGAGAGGGTGGCACGTATTTGACACCGGGTAGGATATAGAAGGAATCCTCTTCTTCCGATTCTTCACTGTTCTCGGGATCATATTCGGGCTCTCCCAAAGCCAATTTGCGAAGTGTACTAGCTCCGGCACGCTCTTCGGCCTCTTTGCTGATAAGCCCAGTACGAGCGCCGCCGGAAGCTTTCTTGTTCGATTCTTCTCGATTGTTCTAACCATCTTGTGTAAATGGTTCTCTCATGTTACGGCGGAACAAACCCGGTTCTTCGGTATCGGTTTTCCCTTTATCCGAGAAATAGCGGGCCTCGTATTCTTGCAAGGAGTCTCGACATGAGACCAAGATGGGTTGATTCGTTCGATATCCTCGAGGCCGAGGGGAATCCGAATTCGGGATCCTCGACGAGATTGGCCACGGGTATTTGGGGACCTTCATCGACATCTTCACAGGCGTGTGAAGATTCTCCGCATTCAATCATATTCACACGATTATGGTTCCTTGGCGGCGGATTTTGGCTGTGTTGGGCCCTCGGGGCCTTCCAACTTTCCTTGCTCTATTAGCCCACTGGAATTGCCTTTTCGAGTAAAGCGGTGTCGGTCAGATGTCCGTGAGCTTGATGAAAAGCACAATACTTTGTAGTATCCACGGGAGCATTCGGATTTACGGGTTGGAAATTTTCCAAAGGCCGCGGCAAGCCTTCTTTCACGATCCCTAAAGATGTCATTCGGGGGCATTCCAAAGTTTTCGAGATTTATGACCCGCGGTTTGGGCTCATTTGGTTTCTGGGAGCAAAAGGAGTCGTGTTATTGCATTCTGTCCCGCATAGTTAATCATCTCTTTGCCTTTAGCGAGGGCGGGCGGTGTTTGCGGGAGGAGCCCGATATACGTAGGCGGAGTGCGGCGGCCGGTTGCGGTGTAGGCCTTTTCAAACTTAGGCTGCAGAGTTAACCATGGCCCGTAAGTCGAGTATGGGAAGTGAGCGAGGGAGGCTCTCGGATGTGGTTTCAAGCATGGTGGAAGATGTCCGGTTGTTCCTCTTCGGAAGGAGGGATGGCCATTTCACTGAGTTTCGAGATTCCACCGCTTGTAGAAGTCCCCAACATTCTCATCGGGGCCGCCTTTGTTGTTTGTAGGTCAACCCTATTTGTTTCCCATTCCAAGTTGGCCTTATATTTTTACGTGAAAGCATTGGTAATCTGGTCCCATGTAGCCACGGCTTCGGGTTTCAAACGGAAGAACCACTTTAAGGCCTTTGGACTTCAAGGATAGGCGAAATAGTCGGCCAAGCTGGCGATTGGTACATCCTTTGGCTTTCATCGCCAAGGTATACGTGTCCAAATGGGTTTTCGGACATGCGGTCCCATCAAAGAGATCCAGATTTGGCATCACGAATTTGTGGGCGGAAGGAACAATGGAGTCGGGTGCAGTAGGCGGAAGGCGGGCTTCTTGGCGGTCGGTTCGGCGATCTGCGCTTTCATTTCCTTGTGTTGTTCCATGAACCGGGCCGGATGAGGGTCTTGTGGCGGAACCATGGCATTCAAGTTAGTGGGCGAGCTAGAGAGAGGAGCTACCACGGAGCGGGCGGGTGGAGGGAATGGCCGATCCGGGGACGTAGGTGAAAACTTGTCACTGGGCGAGTTACCCAGGGAGCATGAGTAGGAGCACAGCAAAAGGGTAGAACCTTGCGTCTTCTTTGTTGATTTTCAAGCGGCAAAGTAGGTGGGGGCAGCCCCGATGTAGCCAGGATAACTTGGATTTCCAGTGGGGCCCGTAAGTAGGCTTGAGTGCGGGGCTTTGTCCGGATTGTTAGTGCATGGTGCTTGTGGTGAAGGTGTGTAACCGGGAATGCTGCGGTCACTGGTGATTCGGATGACACCGGGATGGAGGCTTGGTAACCCATAGAAGTCTGAGTGAGGAATGGATTTGTGTGAGGAGCGGTGAACTAGTGCATTACGAGGAGGGGCTCCCGGCGTGGTCCCGAGAACCAAGTTGTGGCGGCATTCCGAGCTGTAGGCATTCTTTGTGAAGGTCCGGATTGATCGGTTCCGAGCTGAGGCGGGATCCCGATTAGGCTGTGGCATTCCGAGATAGCCCCAACCATGAGAAGACATTCCGTGCGATTTTGCCCCATTTGATTTGTGCCGTCGAGTGCATGGATCCGGTGGTACGTGGTTGGGGAGCCGGGTGACCCGAAAATCGAGGAGCATGGGTTACGGTAGTGGCACCATAGGAGGTGGGTGGCGGCATCTGGTGTACTCGGGCGGCGAGAGTGGGGTTGGCATCCTCGTCTTCTTCCACGGTGAAGGTGCCATCTCGGATTGAGGCCGGCCGAGGCAGTGACTCTTAATAGCCTCCATAAGTACATTTAGCCGTGCTTCACATCGTAACCTCATCCGTTTACGCTGCGCGATTCCCTTTGTTGCTCCGAGGGGTCCGGGAGGCGGAGTGACGTTATCCCCATCATTACCGGCGATGCGGACATTACGAAACCCGGAGTCGGAACAAATGGTGAAGGCGACGATGCGCTTGACTCTTCCCAGCGATCAACGGTGACCCGGTGCCGAAACCAAGCTTTGTGCGGAGGCTGCGGGGGAAAGGACATGAAGGTTCGAGATGTGCAGGAATGGAAGGAGGGTAGGTGTTTGGGCTTTAGGCTCATGCAACATGCGATTATTTGTTCACGTTTACTTAAAACATGTTTTATTAACCTAATCGGTTGGAAAAGATTGCTCTTCTTTTCGCAAACTACTCGATTCTGGATCGGTGGGCCCCGTCACTACGTCTATAAGCCCCTCGTATTCCACTGTATTTCGACCTCCCGGGGTGGACAGCCCGGGCGAGGGTCCTATAGGGCAAGCGGGTCCCACCGACCGAAAGAAAAACGATCCTAAAAGTCTGGCGGGTAATCGAGTCTTAACGAGCATTCGATGTAAATTACGGACAAAGGCGACGTCGAAAGTCAAGATCATGTCCGAGGGCTCGACAAAAAGTCGGCATGATTTGGGTGATAAGCGTCCACGATTGATCTTGACTTGTCGTCGGTTAAGCCGTAATTAGGCATGGAATAGTCATTAATCCTTGATGACTCGGTGTCAATCTTTGGGAGTCGGTGTATAATTTGTGCCGGTCGAGCCGAAGTCAAGGCGCCGGTCAATATCTTGGTCAAAGTCTGCGGCGGAAAACCGGCGAACTTCGGCGATTAGGGACCCGAAAGATATTGAGTCGGTATACCGACAAAGGCTTGAAAGGAAAGGTCTATACACGGACGGGGGGCATGACACGAGGAACCCGGACTAAAAACCAACCGGGTCTCGGACAAAGTGTGTCACGGACAAGTGCGTATGGTCGACACGAGGCTCCGTAGGATGTTTGGGTAGTCTGTGCTCATCCGCCGAGAGGCGTAATAAGACCAAACGGACCGCGACAAGGATTTCCCGGGTTAAGGACGTAGTGTGCGGTGTACGGTCACGTGCGCGTAGTGTGCTGGCGATCTATATTCTCTTTACGAGTAAAATAGAAATTTTTATGTGTCTTAAAAAGGCATGATGCATGATTTTTTTTTTTGAAAATCCTTTTTTTTTTTTTGATTTTTTATGAGCACATAAGCACGTAAGCACGAAAATTCCGGCAGGTTAGGGACATTATTCCGACAGTCAAAATTTTGACTTTCTCCGAGGCGGCCAAAACAACATGAAAAGCGTGCAAAAATCAACACACACACAAAAATGATTTTCAAAGCGGGACGGAAGCTTGACCCTCAAAAGCTTTTTTTTTTTGAAAACGTTGATACCGGTACGTGGGATTGTTAGACCACAATTTATCCCCGACTCGTGTTAGGAGGCGATAACGGGAAATTTAGTGGTTTCCACCAATATACCAAATACCATTTTTTTTTTTTAAAAAAAAAGCTTAGTCCCCAGCGGAGTCGCCACTGTGATGAATGTGTATCCGAAAATTTTCCCATTTTTGTGTTTGAAAAAATCAACGAAAACGGAGTCGCCACGCCATTTTAATTTTGAGGGCCAAAACTTTGAAAAAAGTCCGAGATCAGAGATTTAGGTTCGGAGGTCATGTTACGCGTCGGGAAGGACGTTAGTGTGCACCCGACGCGCCTCGTAAAACGAGTCTTCCAAGCTGAAAATCATTTGTGTGTGTGTGTGTGTGTATTTTGGCCAAAATAAGTTGAAACTCAGAAAAGTAAAAATTGGGATATCTTTTTAAGACTTTAAACTGATCCCATGATTTTTTGGAAGATTTTTGGGTTGAGATTTGGTACTCAAAAGACCTTTTGAAGTTGAGAGTCATTTCTGCCAGAATGAAAAAGGCAGTGGACCTTTGATTTTGAAAGGGATTCAAGGGTCTTAAAACTTCATAATCTGGATAAACTCAGAGAATGAAAGTTGTTCTAGACACCTTAAATAAAGTTTGTACGAAGGAATTTTCCATTTTAGAGAAGATTTGAGGGGTCAAAACCTTCTGGAAACCTCAGATATGAGATCTGGATTCCCAGAAGCTGATGAACTAGCCTCTGAAAGAAAATTTGAAAAGAGGAGTTTTACTCACCCTAAAAATAAAGTAAAAATATGTCTGGAAAGCTCTGGATGTTGTCTACAAAAAGTATTTTGAAGTCAATACCAAATTCCAAGTTCATCTGTGTCCAAAAATTAAGACCATGGACTGAGGTCTGAGAAAATTGCTACTGGACAGCAACTTCTCAAGAAAGAAAATATGATTTTAAAGGGGGTTTTGCATCCATGCTTGTCCCCATTTCCCTAGGTTTTGGTTAGTGATCACTAGACATTTTAGTGGTGAATCAACTATACCAAACCATCCTTGGGGTACATTAGGACTAAGCATTTCATTTGCTTGAGAAGGGGATTTTTATCCTTTGAAAATGAGATTTTATGCTTGAAAATGGTTTTTAGGGTTTTGAAAATGAATTTTCTTGGCAAGAAAGTAAGAAAACTTGAAAGTAATTTTGATCTTTGTAGAAGATCATCCATGGAGATGGTCTTCCATGGTGATCTTCTTAGATCTAGAGCAAGAAGATGAAAGAACTACATTTTGTAGTTTGAAGATGCATGCATGGATGAGATTTAGGGTTAGGAAGAGGAGGGTTTACCAATTTTCCTTGTGTTCTTGAGTGTTTGGCTTGAGTGTATGAGTGTTTAGGGCTTTAATATGAGAGTGAGTGGATGAGTATGAGTTGGGAAAGATTGGAGAGAAAATGGTGACAATTCTTGAAGAATTCTCACTGTTTTCTCTCTATATTTCGCCGGAGGTTCGGTGCAAAATGTGTTATTCCTCCTTATTTTTGTATTTGGAGGGCTCAATTTATAGCCCTCTGGAAATTACAAACATATCCGCGCGGATGGATCCCCTCGGCGTGCACTTTGTTCATTAAATGCGGCTTCGACTTTGGACAAGAGGAATAATCTTTTTGAAATTTCAAATTAACAGCCAGTTTTGTGTCTCCAGCCATTGCTATTTGTGGTTTTATTCCTTTTGTTTTTCTTTTTAAGATTCTTTTTAAGGTTTAACCTTAAATAACAATGCCCATTTTACCCTCACTTTGTTAGAAATGTTAGGATTGTTAGGAATTGTTAGAAATGTTATAACTTTCGTTAATTTTCTAACGAAAATTCTAACAAGCTCAAATTGGAGCACTTACACCCGCGGAGCATTGGTTTGATCGGGATCCATTAGCTCACACTTCTCCTAGTCAGTTATTTGTTCGGGGACACGAATCGCTCTCCTCACTAGTTCAACGGCGTTCAAAGCCTGATCTCTCTCGCGGGGAAACCTGCACAAAACCCCCATTACAAAGTTTCTTAGCCTACGGTGATCCCCCAACATCAATACGTCACGATTTAATATATATTTCCTCTTGGCCTCCCACAACCGGGGTGGGACGAACGGCCCCCAATCAGACTTCTCACAAAAATACAAAAAACAGTGAAGGGGCAACCTTAGCCACCCCAAACCTACTTTCCTAAAAATTTCCCCAGTCCGTTTAGAGACGGCAAAGATGTCAGGGGTGGCTCCATCTCCTAATTCTATGGGACGGCGGGGTCCAAATTCACGGGTGGTCATCTTTCAAAACCCAGAAAAATAAAAACAGAAGGGGATGAAGAAGAGAAACACCCTAAAAATACTTACGAAGGAAAGCTTGGAAATGGGAGTCGGAAAACGGTAGCACGAAGTTCGTAGCAAGAAATCTCTCTCTCTAAAGCTCTTTAAAGGTTTGGAAACGGTAAAAATGGTTTGAGGTTTAAGGGTTTGGTATTTATAAGGCCTACCTATACGGGTTAACCCGTTAACCCGTATTAATTAGCCCACAAATCCAACCTCGGACCCTGAACCGTCTCCAACGTTTGAAAATTCGAAAATTAAAGAAATTTTGCATTTATTGCCCCCCTTAGATGAGCGACACGTACCCCTGTACGTACCACTAACCCGTCTTTTCATCTGCCAAGGGGCCCACCTATTAACCGGGAGGCACACCATGTAAGGGGCCACGCGTCACTCGCTGGTGCCTCCCGAACGTTCCCATAGGCCCATGGGGCCAAGCAACAACCAACAAAAACGCCAACACTGGTGCTCGCCAAAGCGGCGATCCAATCCTACCGAGCTTCTAGTACCTCCTCGCTCAGACCATAAATAATCACACTCGGAGCTAGGGGCCATTGATGAGCCCAGATCTGCGAACCGGGCCGCGCTCGATGCGGTCCAAGGAACCGGTGACGTGGCGGTTCTAGACCGGTGGGGAAGACCGCAAACAGATAGGCCCTTGAGGTCAAGACCGCGTCCCTCCCCGCATTAATCCTATCAAAGACCGGAAGGATCCTGACCGCTATATTCGTGCCCGCACGACCTATGACCGTTGGGTCCGTGCCCGCAGATTGTATGTCCGCGGGGACCCATGCCCGCAGTAGGCATGACCGCATCAACCGTGCTCGCGTCATATACCTTTGACTGCGGCCATGATGTTGACCGCGGGCACATGTCTGCTTCCCGGTTAATATCAAGCCTTACTGAGCAAGTTAGCTTACTGGCTCTGACAGGCCACTTGTCGGCTCCCCCATCACGCATTCAATGCAGCTCAGTCAGGCGCCTACTATTCCATTTAATGCTCCAAGCCGGCTACACGGCTCATGTCCCTTTCAGCCATGTCCCCTGGACAGTCAATGTTCCCTCCCTGACAGGACCAATTAGATGCGGACACGTGTAGCTGATCAAATACCAAAGTGCCCCCTAGGGCTGATCTCATTGCTTACCTCAACAAGCACCATTGCATTGCCTATAAATAGAAGACCTTTACCCCCTTGGGCAAGGTAAGTTCCATATACAATTGAGTAAGTCATATTACTCTAAACCCTAAACACACACACACACTCCAAGGTATTCAAAGCCTTATTATCTCAGTATTCTTACTCTCACACCTGAGAGCCTGAGTTGGAGTAACATCCAACTTTGACCTTAACGGTGCTTATTTGTGTTGTGATCTAGGTACCAACAAACCACCTAAATATCCTAGCCAGATATCCTCGAACCGCTCCTGACCCTGAACAGCTTGGCGTCATCAAGGAACAAGGTTAGAACGGCAGAGGGGGCAGGTGACATGAAAAGCTAACCAAGCATCAATACAGCCGGGATGAAAAACGTGGCTGCATTTAGGAAGCAGCCGCAGAATCTCTTCATCATCAAATTCCAATAAGCAGACGGCGCATTCGAGCGCCGTCTGGACAATCCTGTGCCCCTTGACTTCTGAATATAAGAAGGTGGGGTACGTGTTAACCACCGCCGGGTCCAACCCACGGCCAGGTGGCAAGGTCAGTGATTGGCCAAAGATGTTGGTGGTACCATCAGTAAGGTTGGTGCACTGGCGGAGGAAGAGGGAAAAGAAGGCTATGAGGAAGAAAATGGAAACGAAGCATATGAGGGCAATGGTCATGGCCGGGCTCAGTGATTGCCCTAGGCCCTTATCATCGTCGTCCTGTGCAACGACATTTTGTGGGCCCAAGATAAGGATAACAACGACGAGATGGCAGTTGATGCCATGGCACAATTTGAAAAGCTTGTCCCGATTCATGACTCATGAGAGTAGATTAATTTGTGTTGGAGCATTGATGGATGGAGGGAGGGGATAGAAAACGAGTATATCCCCCCCCCAAAAAAAATCATTATTTTATGTAATTTTTATAAACTATAATACCAACTCAAACCAAGCGGTATTAAAAAAAAAAAAAGAAAAAAAGAAAAACAAGGTCCAACTTTTAGGAGGAGAGCCAAGTCCAAGAAAATACGAATAATCTAATTACTAATTTAGATAGAATGAGCAGGAGAACCAATTCCTAGAAAATAAATCAATTGATATTCCTTTGGTTCTATAAGGAATAACGATATTCCATTTTCTTAATAATTTTGATTGAACATTTTTCAATAGCCAAAAACTTGTAAAAAATGCATTTTTTGTGAGTTTAAAAAAAAACGTGTTTTTAGAACACGTCGTCGACTCGACTCTTCCACATCTCTCACTCCTCTCTCTCTCTCTCTCTCTAAACACAAAACGGTTTCTCTCCCTTTCTCTCTCTAATCGCTCCCTTTCTCTCTCTAATCGCCAATGGCGACCTAGTCCAATCTCCATCTTCCAAACTCTCAATTCCTCCTTCAATTTCAACTAATTTCTTCTTTTCCGGTTCCAGGAATCAAGATTTCATATGAAACCGCCGGATTCAGAGCCGACGCATTTTCTATGTCTCATCGGTGTTCAGGGAATGTCTCAGAAAGAGCTTTTTCTATGGCTGCCGGTGAAGGATATCATCGTCGATGATCCGGAATCTGGACTCATTTTGTTTGACATTGGAGTCGCCCATAAACAGCTTTCTTTCTCTCTCTTTGAAGATCCCCCGGATTGCAAACCACAACAATGATACCTCACAGTTCTTGAAAACAATCTCGTTTTCAAGAAGAAGATGATCGGAGATGGAGTGCCAGTACATTTTAATTCGAGTGACAGTACATGTAATTCGAGTGCCAGTGCATGAAGAAGATGATCGGAGATGGAGTGCCAGTGCATTTTAATTCGAGTGCCGGTACATGTTAATTCGAGTGCCGAGTGCATTTTTTGGAATGCCGGTATAATAGAATATTAATGCCGGTGCGAGAACAAATCGAGATGGGAATTTGAGTGCCGGTGTATGTGTTTTTGAGTGCCAGTGTATGTGTATTTGAATGCCAGTCCATGCGTTTTTTAATGTCAATGCTTGTGTTTTTGAGAGCCAGTTCATGTATATAAAAGTGGCCGTGTAAAACTCGTCAGTGTCAGTTTAACAAAGTGCCAGTGCCAGTTTACACTGGCACTTTGTTAAAGCATCGACACTTTTTCACTTTGGCACTTTGTTACACATGCACCGGCACTTTGTCACATTGGCACTTTGTTAAAGCTGGGCGGCACAAACGGGGAAACACAAAACACGTTTTTTCTAAGTGACAGAAAAAACGCGTTTTTTATAAGACCAACTCTTTTCAATAATTGTATGCTTTATTTATCCAAATGAAATTATAAAATTTGTTATAAATATAACATTAAAAGTATTACTTTTAAAGTCTGAGGTTCCGACTAAAAATCAATTGGTGATAAGGGTAGTGACTCAGGATCTTTATATATTATAGGCAAGGTTTGTTAATTTTTAATGTGGAATAATATCTCTGACAATTACAAATAACAATTTTTAGATTTTCATAAAGATATATAAATCAATATAAAAATTGTTGTATAAAGTTTAATCAAAATCATGAAATAAAGTAGGATTATCTTTATGAAATAGGGGAATATTTAAGATAGAATGAGCAAATTGTATTTTTTGTAGTTGAATATTTGCTCATTTAAAGAAAGATTATCTAGATAATCAATGTGAAGTCAAGTTATTTAAGTATATCAATGTTAATATTCAATGTTTTTTTATGATGTCTCAAGTCGAGAGATGATGAGAGACCTCGAACTCTATTATATTAACCAAAAGTGAGATTTGACTTTTACGACTATTCACTCCTGATACAGTATGGTGTGAATGGGATGATACAGTATGGTGCAAATGGGCAACAGAAGCAACAAAACATCAGCAACGTGATGCTGTTTCCTTTTCCAATTGAGTGGTTTTCCTTATTTCATTTGATACTTTAGGACTGTTATTTTCAGAAGTTTATTTTGATTGATTTTCAATTAATTTTAATTAGGTTTATTTTGGTAGGATTCTAGAGTATTCTTAGGATTAGTATTTAAAGGGTGTTAGGTTAATGTTTTAGGGGGACTTTTGATATTGATTTTATGAAAATAGTTTTGCTGATGAGCAACTATTATTGAGGGTTTAAATCCCGTCTTGTTGTCTAATATTCCGTTCAGTCATTCCTCTCATTATCATATAACCTTCCGACTCTATCAATTGGTATCAGTTTCCTGGTTGAATTGATGACTGAACGAAGGCGTGGTCATGGTGTTCATGACCTATATGAAATCAAGAAGGACGAACTGCGAAGAAAGATTCAAGATCTCAAACTCCGTTTGTTGCGTTCCGAGATTCGAGAACTCCAAAGATACTTTGATCGGGTGGAGGGTCGACGAATCCAACGACAACTAGCGCAGTTGGAGAACTCGGATTCAGACGTATCGTCTGATGAAGAGGGTGTAGCGGTGACCATTCCCTCCGCTAGGGATCACGAACTTGGTGACAGGACGTGGACATATCCTTCTAGGGTTATCGGCGACATGAAGACCGAGATCCCGGAGTTCGAAGGTGAGTCACAGCCTGAAAAGTTTGTTGATTGGTCTATACCACCGGTGTTTGACAAGTGTGATTGCGAGATTTGTCATGTGGTGACATCACACGCAATTGACAAGGCGGAACACCCAGGGCAGCTGCGACCTGGGAGGACAGAAGGCAGCAAGCAGCAACAACGGAACAGAGGCAGTCCTCTGGGAGTGAGGCGGCCGCCTCAGATTAGCCCAGGCGGGCGCCTGGCGAGCAGCGGGCTGAAGACAACCTTCAGCGAGGTACGCCTAGAAGGAATACCCAAGGCAGTCTGCGACCCGGGGGGAAGTCCGAGCTGTGACCTGTATATCAGTACTGCTGACTTGTTCGCGGAACCAATATTCACCGATTACAAGGATCCATTTAATATTGAATTCCCAAGTTTTTCGGATTCTTGGTTTTTCATAAAATTGATGAGTGAGAGTTTTCTCTTAAATGGATGGACTGATTGGATGGATGTTGGGATGAAAGGTATGAAGTATACAGTTCGTCGTCGATTCAAAGTTAAATTTCGAGCAATCTTTCCCGGTACAACACTCAAAATTCGAGGTCGAATTTTTTCTAAGGCGGGGAGGATGATACAGTATGGTGTGAATGGGATGATACAGTATGGTGCGAATGGGCAACAGAAGCAACAAAACATCAGCAACGTGATGCTGTTTCCTTTTCCAATTGAGTGGTTTTCCTTATTTCATTTGATACTTTAGGACTGTTATTTTCAGAAGTTTATTTTGATTGATTTTCAATTAATTTTAATTAGGTTTATTTTGGTAGTATTCTAGAGTATTCTTAGGATTAGTATTTAAAGGGTGTTAGGTTAATGTTTTAGACAGACTTTGATAATTGATTTTATGAAAATAGTTTTGCTGATGAGCAACTATTATTGAGGGTTTAAATCCCGTCTTGTTGTCTAATATTCCGTTCAGTCATTCCTCTCATTATCATATAACCTTCCGACTCTATCAACTCCTTTCAAAACCCGATAATAATCAATGTTAGGACGATGATAACCCTTGCTTCACAATTCCGTTCAACTAGGAAGATACTACCGCTGTAAGCTTTGAGGAAGCTCTCACTGTAGCCGCCGCCGATGGCTTTGGTTTTCAGGATTGGCGTCGTGCATATTATCAGTTCTACTGAAGAAAGAAACCATGGACCCAGACGCAAACTCTGGTTAAACTTATCTCTAATTTGAAATACTATGGAGTATTTTTTTAGGATTATCCACATTCATTTTTAATTACTCCCTCCGACTCAAAATGTTTGTCTCATTTTATTTTTTTGTTGAACTTTGACCACAAATTTATGAGAGATTAATCATGTTCATGAAATTCTAAAAGTTGTTGTTGATAATATTATTAATGGTGAATCAATAGGAATTTTTAGAATTTCATGAACATAATTAAATTGTCATATATTTGTGATCAAAGTTCAACAAAAAAGCCAAATAGGACAAACATTTTGGGACGGAGAGTGTACAAAAAAGTCAACATCTACCTATAATATCACCAACATGTGAAAATTCGATGAATTCGATGGAGACAAAAACTCATGTGAGAACATGAAAACCCGTCTCATCCATGAGACGGGTCGGATCCTGACCCATCACCCGCCCAACAAAGCCAACCCACGCTTCCGCCCAAGCTTTTTGCATATGGGCGGTCGCCCAAGCTGGAATCAGCCCACATTTGCATTGGTCCAATCCTTCAGTCAACATAAAGTAATAGTTTGTATACATTAAAGTAATAGTTTGTATACATTAAAGTAATAGTTGGTATACATTAAAGTAATACATATATACAGAAAAGTAATAATGTTTTTTCCTATGTTTTCTTCGTTTGGCAAAAGTAATACTTAAAGTAATAGTTTGTATACATTAAAGTAATACATATATACAGAAAAGTAATAATGTTTTTTCCTATGTTTTCTTCGTTTGACAAAAGTAATACTTATTATAGAAATATGTTACAATTTCATCTATCAAAGTGTTACATTTACTTGTATAAACTATTACATTCATATACATAAGTTATTACATTTCAAAAATAATACATATAGTTTGTATTACATTTGAAAAAAATGGGTAAAAACGAGCTTTTATTTTTTTAAAACAGGTATTACGTTTACTTATGACCAATGTTACTTTATATGTATACAGTCATTACATTAAGAGATGGTAACTATTACTTTTGCTCTGAAAAAAAATAATATAAAAAAAAAAAAAATTAAAAAAAAAAAAATTGGCCTATAAAAGGCTGCCACGTGGCGGGTCATGCCCCATGGGTCATGGGTCGACCCGTCTCATGCATGAGACGGATCATGACCCGTCTCACAGGAGACCGCCTCTTCGATAAATGGCATAATAACAGCATTTTACTCTTTGATTAAGGTTCGGCTTATTAAAGTTTCAAAAGATACTTTATATTAGGAATATATTAATACACTACTAGAAACTGCTTCATTACCGACGGAAATTTTCGTCGGTAAAGCTTAAATTTCGTCGATAATTCCTATTGGATCCCGTCGGTAATTTCTGATTGGTAATATCGACGGACGGACTGTCCGTCGGTAAATGCATTTTACTGTCGAATATGGTCCGTCGGTAAGTCGCCGGACGATGGCCGGCGTTATCACCGGAGATATTACCGACGGAATAATCCGTCGGTAAATAACGCAGAATTTCTGATGGACTTAACCGTCGGTAAATCTATTATCAGTTTTTAAAAGAATTTACCGACGGAAATTTTCGTCGATAAATTGCACAGAATTAAAAAAAAAAAATTTACCACATTTAAACATTTAAAAAATCACCTGCAACCTCTTCAATCACCAAAATACCAACATTCAAATACAACTCAATTAAACATTAACTAAAAACATAAAAATCAAATTCAACATTCATCAAATTCTCAAAACTAACATAAAAACTACTTAAATTTGATTACAAGTCAAATAAAAACAGGTTTAATGACCACGAATAAATGAAACAGACATACATCTTTAAGAAGGATTATTCAGGGGGGAGGGGAGAGTGATTGAAGATTTTGAGGAACCTTGCAGCCTCAATCTCGTTGTCAAACAATTCAAGATAGATGTACCTACAACCAAATAGTCAACATTATCAAGACCATAGAATGTGAGAGTAACAATGTAAGTTTACTTCAAAGAAACATCTATGACATGATTTCAACAGCAATAACATGTAGACAAACTAAGTGGTAGTTCATATCTTCAGCATTTCTATAAACTGCAAGCAAACATCCAAGAAAATATCAAGCACAACCAAAATGAACCGTAGAAATCAGTGTATCAAATTTACTACACTTGTATGGGACCAAATGCCAATAAGATTCACCAACAAGTTTGTCACCGCTGAAACGATCAAGTAATAGCTTCATTGCAAAGGTTTTACTCAAATTTTGTGAAATGGGATCCTGACCTGGTGCAGAGGTGGTATGACAATGCAAGCTAGCTTAAACATTCATTTCAGGACATATATTAAACTTAAGGTGCTCTGAGCCTTTCATGATGCATTTGTTCCCAGTTCTTAAATGATGCATGGATTGCCCTTGTAGAACCATAAGCATCATTATTTACAACAGTTTTATCTACACATGCAGCACAAGCAAGACATTAATATGTTAGCCTAGTAAGTTGCAATTAGATAGAGGAGAGAGTTGCAATTAGTAAACATAACAACACACAAACACACACGCGCAGTGAAATCAGGACTTATCAGCCAACTATGTATTTATGGGAAAAAGTTTTAAGGCCCAAGACTTATCAACTTGATTGTCTTAAATTGAATTGACAATACATCATAAAATATAATCACGTGACCCCTAACTAAACTGAAGGAACAAAAAAAAGGTGATATATAGCAGTGAAATCAGCCAAGGAATTGAAAGTTTACCACATGCCTGCAGCTTAAACAATTGACAAAGGCTCAATCTTAAATGTCTGTCCTCATCAAGAAAAAAAAAGATCTAGTAACATGGTTATCCCACTCCTTGGCAAGACCAACTAATCTATCAGTATAGGCTAAACAATAAGAAAAGGAGAGCAAATATTGGTGGCTTTAGCTGTTATTATCAAACTAATCTATCAGTATGCTCTACCACATTTAATAAAAGAATCTGGAAATACGCCCCTATCATTATGAAGAAGAGAGCACTTAGCAAATGACTATTCAAACATTTTAATGGTTCGCAATTGATGTATTACCTCATAGCCCAGAAAATACAAACTGAATTTCATCCCCATGGAAATCTGAGTGTTTACTTCACTTGTCATAGCATACAGGTGCTAACTCCAAGTGGTTAAGTTAGCCTAAATATCTTTCTCCATTTGCATGCTACTTGCTGAAGGAAAGGCATATCCTAGTACATCTTAGCATACAGGTGTTGTATAAAGAATCAGCCAAAACCCTCAGTTAATATGTTATCCATAAATAGCATCAGATGTAACAGTCCAACTTGCAAAATAACGCAATGGGAAAGAATACTTTGTTGCACTTTCCATCTTAAGACTTAAGGAGGATCAGGTATAACTTTTCTTTTTGCCCTTCTAAATACTCCTTTTCAATACTATCAATAACATTTTTTAGATTTTCATTAGAATAATTGAATTAACCTAAATTATTGCTCAAAGTTCATTCAAAGTAACAATAAAAAAGGTAGGATGATCATTTCGGGACATAGGGAGTATATCATACAGATTTTTTTTCTGGAACTATCGAGACTAGGCACATATTATTGGTGTGAATCTGGTTGCATAAGCGACAGAATATATCAGCACCTTCTTATAAAAAAGAAAAAAAAACGACAAATGCCGAAGCAAACACAAGAGAGTGACAGTAGGGCACTAACCAAAGGCTGCATTCGTCTCTTTCCAATAGGATACTGATATGGGTTTTGCGTTTGCATAGAGAATGCAGTAAACCACAAAATAAAACCTGACAGGAGATCAAGAAGCGAGTCCAATGTAGAGGCAATAATAGCCTATGAATCACTCCTGACAGATGCATAAACTTTTTCAGCAAAAAGAACCATATTTGCGAAATTTGATATTCTAATGGCAAGAGTCTCACTTCTAGCCAAATTCTCCTTCTCTAACTGCAATTAAATAATCAGCGTCTAAATTCAAAGCTTATACACTTTTCCCCATTTATTTTGACAGATAAACATGTGTTTCCTATGCAGAGAAATTATAAATACCTCTGACATTCGAGGTACAAAACCACGTTCTGCTAGGAGATCCATCTCATTGAAGCCCTCTAGCATTTCAACCTGTTTCTGATAATACTCTGCAACATTATCTTTCAGAAGCTGAAAACATAAATAAATAAATCAATCAATAAAATGGTTAAATTCAGCTCATCCAGTCCCTGCATAATATTAATGGATACATTTCACTAATCCTTTACAATTTATCTGAAGAACCCAACCTACAATTCTCGTGGGTTATTAGTTACGCCAGACCTTAAAACTTAATCCATTATCTTTTACAACATAGTGGAAGCCAGAAGGATGAAAATATAACAAATGTATTAGACTAAGCCATCATAAATTATCTAAATACTCCAGCATACAATTACGCATTGGATCCATTAATCTGATTACATAGACAAAGGAAGATAATGATCAGCATATTACTCCCTTTATTCATAAAAAGGAGACCTATTTCTTCTTGGATCAAGCTTATTGCAAAATAAATCTTGTGGACACAACTAGATTGGAGGAGGATTTAGAGTAAATTTGTGGAAACAGTCCAACCTTTCTTATCTAAAAGGAAAGTGAACTCTTTTTTTTTTTTTTTTTTTGTGGACTGAGGGAGTAATAATGATCCAGAACTTAGAAGTTCGACTTACAAATATTAAGTAGTAGAGAGCCGTCCAGCATCTGATATGACTAGTGAAGTAAACATTTTAATGGTTCGCAATTGATGTATTACCTCATCCCCGTTTAATTTTCTGTCCTGCTATACATAATGTTTTCGAAAAATCCCAGAAAACAGCATTTGTTCATTTCATCACAGTTGATCTCAGTTCTTAAAAAAATACAAACATCTTATGATAAGATTTTCGTGCGGTTAATATTTGTCACAATTGATCCAATTGACTCTCGATTTAACCCATAATTACCCTCAACTTAAAGAAGCCAAGAACCATACAAGGTTCAAGATCTCTTTTTCTTGATGCCCAATACAAAGACTGAATCATATCTTAGAGCCAAGATAGGAAACAAAATAAGAATGTAAAAACAAATGAAATAAATCATCCCCTACTGATTGAATCATAAAACTCAATAAAGTAATGGAAAAACTAAAGAAAAAGGGAAGGTTTGTTTGGAACCTGAATAGAGGAATGAGAATACAGTCTTGAGCAGCATCATAACTCTCTTATGGGGCAATGGATTGCAGAGAAAAGACAGAAATCAGCTCTGCAAATACTTTTACAATAGACAGAAATTAGCTATATAGCAATAAAATCAGGTAGGTGTCCAAATAACAATCTCTTCTAAGAAAGAGCAAATCATGTGATAATTAATGGTGCAATGAGTCAGCTCAGATTTCTGATAACAGAACTGGTATTGCACAAAACACAAATGATTAGAAAGCAATCTACTTCACAGAGAAAGAACTAACATATGAGTTCAAATTGGTACCTTTATGGCCTCAATGGCATATTAAACCTGAAACAATCGGCCTTCAGGGGAGAAGGTGTTGACACCTCTATCGTACTCAGTCCTACATAATAATAGAGATAAATCATTAGGGAATTAACACGTGTACATGGAAGGGCGATTTAAACAGAAAAAACAAAAAACCCTAGATTCGTGATTAACAAAATGTGCTAACCTTGTGAGAAACATCTTCGATTGAATTGGTAAGATCAAAACCGGCAATTTAAAGGAGTAAGTGAAAGAAGTGAGAGAGAGAGAGAGAGAGAGTGAGAGAGAGCGAGAGAGCGAGAGCGAGAGAGTGAGAGAGAGAGAGAGAGATTACCGAGTGCACGAGGTGAGCGAATCAACGGCGGCGGTGAGAGCAAAATTTGTTGGGATTTTCTGGATAGGCTTCTTAAGGAAATAACAAAGAGAGATGATAAAGATAGCGGGAAATATAACGGAAATTGAAAACAAACCACAAATAGTCGAGTCTTGTGTTTAACACAATTTTCGTAAGAAGTATTTGTCCCGCACAGGTGCTTACGGTTGATGACAAACTTCTCGTGAGATGAAACGACTTCTAATTGTTAATAGGAGCACACCAAATTAACAATTCTAACGAACAATAGAACGTTTGGAACTTTGGACTTGAAGGAATTTGATGCAACAAGATGAAATGATTATGCTTGGTTAATCTATCTCAAATGTAGGTAGAGAGGCTCAAATGACTGTATATATGAATTGAAATTCGGAGGGAAAGTATATAAGGAGAGTCAAAGGGGTTTGTGTCTTTTCCTTGAAAAGGCACAACTTTTCTTTTTGAATTGGCGCCTGTTCGGAACTGCTCGGCCGAGTCAAGGGACTCGCTCGGCCGAGCGCCAAGCTGCACGGCCGAGTCAAGAGACTCGCACGGCCGTGTCAATCATACTGCTCGGCCGAGCAAGGCATATGCCTCGGCCGAGCAAGATGGTCCATAGACTTGGCCAATTTGCTATGCTCTGCTCGGCCGAGTCAAGGACTCTGCTCGGCCGAGCATATCAAAAAACCCTTTAAACAACTCTCGTTAAGTTACAAATCTTTGTCATTAATTTCTCATTCACCCGGAAATGGTTTTGAGACAATAAATGAGTTTCATTATCTACCCTAAATGTAGAATACATTTTGTAACTTACTTCGTTAACAAATAACGAACTCCGTTGGAAGTTAACGAACTTCCGTTAGAAAGTTAGGTCAACGACAAGTCAAACTTAACTTTCGTTACCCATTTCCAACAATCCCCCACATGAATGACAATTAATGCATGTATGCAATTTCGTCCAAAAGTTCCGGCGAACTATTATTACATCGGGATAGATAGCTTATGGCTTTGAATCTCCCCTAGTGAAATATTATCGGATATACTAGCCATTTGGTAGCGAGTCGCTTTGAACCAGTGACTGTATAATGTATACCAAGACAACAATACTCACATAATAATAGCTCTAACAGTTATTGTTCTCACGTTTTGTCCATTTCGGCCCTGGACCGTATCTCATTCATAAGTGTTCACATTAGAAGCGGCCAAGTTACTTCTCACTTGTATAGGTGATTCATTCTATAAGGAGTATCCTGCACTACTCCACCTGTAGGTATAGGAATCATTAAAAGTTTTCTCAACTTATCCTCACCACTGCTGCAGGTGCTTATTGAATGTTCTGGGAATGAGTATTCAACATCTCCAGGTCATTCAACCGAGTTGTTGTTTCCAAGTGATTCTACTAGAACTTATAACTTGGTTGTCTCATTGAACCAAGGGCATGGGATCTCCAATTCTCAAGGTTGAGTGTCCACTATGAGTTCTTTTATTGTGGGTTTTAAGCCCATTCCCCTTAACAGTTTATACAGTTGATCTCTATTTATACCTTTCGTAAACGGATCCGCTATGTTATCATTTGACTTCACATAGTCAATTGTGATAACCCCATTCTTGATCAACTGTCTAATGGTATTATGTCTATGACGGATATGTCTAGACTTACCATTGTACATACTGCTCTGTGCCCTTCCTATTGCTGATTGACTATCACAATGTATCATAACAGCAGGCACAGGTTTACTCCAACAAGGAATATCCTCCAGGAAGTTCTTAAGCCATTCTGCTTCTTCTCCAGCTTTATCTAAAGCTATAAACTCAGATTCCATCGTGGATCTGGCTATACATGTTTGTTTGGAGGATTTCCATGACACTGCTCCTCCACCTATTGTGAAAACATATCCACTCGTGGATTTTGAGTCTTTTGTGTCTGATATCCAGTTTGCATCACAGTATCCTTCTAATACTGCTGGATATCTCTTATAAAGTATCCCATGATTCATAGTATACTTTAAATATCTCAATACTCTCATTAGTGCTTTCCAATGATCTGTACTGGGATTACTCGTGAACCTGCTTAGTTTGCTCACTGAATATGCAATGTCTGGACGTGTACAATTCGTTAAGTACATCAGACTGCCGATTATTCTTGCATACTCCAACTGAGAAACTGGTTCCCCTCTGTTCTTTGCTAAGTGTAGAGTTAAGTCTACCGGTGTCTTAGCCGGAGGGCTGTTAATGACATTGAATTTTCGAAGTACATTTTCCAGATAATGGGATTGTGATAGGACTATTCCTTCTGATGTTCTAGAAATCTTTATTCCTAATATGACATCGGCTAATCCCATATCTTTCATGTCAAAGTGCTTCCTTAACAAGCCTTTGGTATTCATGATCAATTCATGATTACTTCCCATTATCAACATGTCATCCACGTAAAGACAGACTATTACAAATGATTCAGATGTTCCTTTAATGTAGACACATTTGTCACATTCATTAATCTTGAATCCATTTGACAACATAGTTCGGTCAAACTTTTCATGCCATTGCTTGGGTGCTTGTTTTAGTCCGTACAACGACTTTACAAGTTTACACACCTTTTGCTCTTTACCTGGAACAACAAACCCTTCGGGTTGTTCCATGTAAATTTCTTCATCTAACTCTCCATTCAAGAAAGCTGTTTTCACATCCATCTGGTGTATCTCAAGATTATGCACTGCTGCAATAGCTATAAGAACATGTATAGATGTGATCCTTGTGACAGGAGAATATGTATCGAAGAAGTCATATCCATCCTTTTGTCTAAATCCTTTGGCTACTAGTCGCGCTTTGTACTTATCGATAGATCCATCTGCCTTATACTTCCTTTTAAGGATCCATTTGCAACCTAACGGTTTGCATCCTGGAGGAAGATCAACCAACTCCCAAGTATTATTAAGCATTATGAATTCTATCTCACTGTTAATAGCCTCTTTCCAGAACGTACTGTCCGGTCCAGATAAACCTTCTTTAACAGTAGCTGGTTCGTTTTCCAACAAAAATGATGAAAAATCAGGACCAAAAGACTTTTCCACTCTTGCCCTTTTACTACGTCTAGGTCCTTCATCTTCTACTTGAGATGGACTGTTTGTAGATTCATATGTTCTCTTTTGAGAATTACCTTCTTTCCTATCCTTGGCAGGAAAGGTATTTTCAAAGAATACTGCATTCCTTGATTTTATTGTCATTCCTGCATTCATATCAGGAATTTCTGATTTGTGCACTATGAATCGATAGGCACTACTGTTATTGGCATATCCAATAAAGATGCAGTTAACCGTCTTGGGACCGATCTTTATTTGCTTTGGCTTAGGTACTTCAACCTTAGCTAGACACCCCCACACTTTAAGGTATTTATAACACGGCCTACGATTATGCCATAATTCATAGGGTGTTTTATCAAATACCTTTCTTGGGTATCTTATTAAGAATGTAATTAGAAGTGAGTATAGCTTCCCCCCACAAGTTGTCAGGTAAGCCTGAACTTATCAAAAATGCGTTCATCATCTCTTTGAGAGTACGATTTTTGTGTTCAGCAACTCCGTTAGACTGAGGGGTATATGGAGCCGTCGTTTGATGAATTATGCCGGATTCCCAACATAGTCCTTCAAACGGAGCTTCATATTCTCCTCCTCTATCACTTCTAATTTTCTTAATCTTTAAGTTAAGTTGATTTTCAACTTCTTTCTTATAAGTCTCGAAAGCCCCTAAGGCTTCATCTTTACTTCGTAAGAGATAAACATAACAATACTTAGTGCAATCGTCTATGAATATAATGAAGTACTTTTTACCTCCTCGAGTTTGCACAAGTTTTAAATCACATATGTCGGTGTGAATTAACTCGAGAGGAGTTGTGTTTCTTTGTATGGCATTAAATGGCGACTTCGTCATTTTTGCCTCAACGCAAACTTCGCACTTATTAGTTGAATCAGATTTAGTCATTTGGATTAAATCTTGTTTAACTAATTTCTTAAATAGTGTCAAAGTTTACATGACCTAGTCTATCATGCCATAAACTAGGACTTTCCGACAAGTAAACATAAGAAAAAACATTTTTATTCTTCACACCTTGGCGGATAACATTCATTACATTCATCTTGAAAAGTCCCTTCTCGAGGTAACCCTTTCCAAGGAATAAACCATTCTTGGTTAATACAAACTTGTCGGATTCAAAAACTAATCTAAAACAGGCTTTACTCAACAAAGCACCGGAGTCCGGAACATGCAGCACATTAAGCAAGGTCACTTCTTTCCCCGAGGTCATCTTCAATACAACATTTCCAATGTCTTGAATATCGGAAGTTGCAGAATTTCCCATGTACAATTTCCTTCCGGAAATGGGAGTATAAGAAGATAAACTCTCCTTATTAGCACAAATATGGCGGGTAGCCCCGGTATCTATCCACCATTCCTTTGGATTGTCATCCAAGTTTGCCACGTTTGCCTCGAAGATCACCGCAGCAAAATCAAGATCCATATCATCTACATTGTTCCCCTCCTTCTTTGGGTGGCGACAATCCTTAGCTATATGGCCCAGCTTGCCACAATTATAGCATGCTCCTTTGAACTTCTTGGTTGTGGAGCCTTTGTTCTTCCCTCTCTTAGCATTCCCGGAATGCTTCCGTTTCGTGCCGCTAGTGCTTGCCTCGGCGAGATTGACCTTTGCCTCCATCTTGCCTTTGGTAGCCTTGGCTTCATTGTCTCGATTATTTTCTTCAATTTGAAGACGAACAACCAAGTCCTCCAAAGTCATCTCTTTGCGCTTATGCTTGAGATAATTTTTGAAGTCCTTCCATGAAGGCGGCAACTTTTCTATGATTGATGTCACTTTAAAAGGGTCGTTCATGATCATTCCTTCGGCATCAAGTCCATGCAGAATAAGTTGGAACTCATCAACTTGAGTTGTTACCAACTTGGAGTCCACCATTTTGAAGTCAAGATATTTGCCGACGACAAATTTCTTTGACCCGGCGTCTTCAATCTTGTACTTCCTTTCCAAGGTATTCCACAATGCCTTGGCTAACTCGACGGTACTATACACATTATAGAGTGCATCGTCAAGTCCATTCAAAATGTAATTTTTACATAGAAAATTACCGTGGTCCCAAGCCTCTTTTGCCAAAAGCCTTTGAGGGTCGGGATCCCCATTTGCAACAATCGGATCTTCTTTCAAGAACCGATGCAAACTTAGAGTGGTCAAATAGAATAACATTTTCTGTTGCCATCTTTTGAAATCCACCCCGATAAACTTTGGGGGTTTCTCACCATGAACCGAGTGAGAAGAAGGAGGTGCAATATTCTTGAGCGTTGCATCGCCTTGAGGGGGAGTAAGCCCGGATGATTCGGAGGTGTCTTTCTCATTTGCCATTGTAGGAATGCCTTAAGAAACGTCAAATACTTCTTACGATTGTTGGGATTTTCTGGATAGGCTTCTTAAGGAAATAACAAAGAGAGATGAGAAAGATAGCGGGAAATATAACGGAAATTGAAAACAAACCACAAATAGTCAAGTCTTGTGTTTAACACAATTTCCGTAAGAAGTATTTGTCCCGCACAGGTGCTTAGGTTGATGACAAACTTCTCGTGAGATGAAACGACTTCTAATTGTTAATAGGAGCACACCAAATTAACAATTCTAACGAACAATAGAAAGTTTGGAACTTTGGACTTGAAGGAATTTGATGCAACAAGATGAAATGATTATGCTTGGTTAATCTATCTCAAATGTAGGTAGAGAGGCTCAAATGACTGTATATATGAATTGAAATTCGGAAGGGAAGTATATAAGGAGAGTCAAAGGGGTTTGTGTCTTTTCCTTGAAAAGGCACAACTTTTCTTTTTGAATTGGCGCCTGTTCAGGAACTGCTCGGCCGAGTCAAGGGACTCGCTCGGCCGAGCTCCAAGCTGCACGGCCGAGTCAAGGGACTCGCACGGCCGTGTCAATCATACTGCTCGGTCGAGCAAGGCATATGCCTCGGTCGAGCAAGATGGTCCAGAGACTTGGCCAATTTGCTATGCTCTGCTCGGTCGAGTCAAGGACTCTGCTCGGTCGAGCATATCAAAAAACCCTTTAAACAACTCTCGTTAAGTTACAAATCTTTGTCATTAATTTCTCATTCACCCGGAAATGGTTTTGAGACAATAAATGAGTTTCATTATCTACCCTAAATGTAGAATACATTTTGTAACTTACTTTGTTAACAAATAACGAACTCCGTTGGAAGTTAACGAACTTCCGTTAGAAAGTTAGGTCAACGACAAGTCAAACTTAACTTTCGTTACCCATTTCCAAAAAAATTTCCATAAGAGGCGACAATGGCTGGGAGGGGAAAATGAATGGGAGAGGGGGCTAGGGTTATATTTATATGCCCAACTACAGACGGACATTTCCATCGGTATTACCGACGGACTATTTCCGTTGGTAGTACCGACGGAATTTTAAGGATTTGTCGACGGACTCCGATGGAAATTTAAAAAAAAAACCAGGCAAAATGAAAATAAATTCCGTCGGTAATATTAAATTAGGAAAATTGTTTAGATCTAGAACCTTATAGGAGATTACCTCCTCCCATTGTAACCCTATAAATATGTACCTCTAACAACATAATCAATGGAGTCTTTCATATCAATTCTCTCTCTCTCTCCTCTCCATTTATGAATTGACTTCGTCTTTCTCTCTCTCCTTAATTCTATCATGTTATCAGAGCTATAAAATCTATAATAGGACTTCTCCACCAAATTCTGGTGGCAAAACCCTAAAGCCGCCCTACCCTCAAATACTACATTGCTTTCGCCATCCATCAATAAACCCTACAACCCAAATCTGCATCAATTCAAAGCCTTACTCACAGTATTATCCCTGACACAAACACTTTTACCCTTGTCCACTTTACAAGCAACCAGTTCAATGCACTTTTAGCCAATTTCACAGGCCTTTTTTTTCTGTCACAAGCCTTCCTTCTTCCTCCGATTCTGTCCTCCTCGAAATCTCCGTTGGTTATTCAAATCCTCCCAAACCCATCACCCCAAGTCGGATCATCTTTCTCTCTTAGTGAAATCATGTCAACCGTGATACTTCCTACAACAACCTTGTTCGGATGTGAAACGCAAAACCCAAGCATTAGCAGCGCCATGATAAAAAATTTCCCAACTTTATCAATGGTGAAGAGATTCTCCAGACAACCCTCGGCAAAGCCGACACTCTCCCCCCCCCCTCTTTTTTCCAAAACTGGCCTCCAACCACGGACGTACGGATCACTTTCCTTGGGTGCGATGGCAAAACCCAAATCGCCCCACAACCAAACCGAGTTGCCATGTTCAAAACTGGTCTCCAACCACGGACGTACGAACCACTTTCCTTGGGTGCGATGGCAAAAACCAAACCGCCCCACAACCAAACCGAGTTGCCATGTTCAAAACTGGCCTCCAACCACGAACGTACGGACCACTTTCCTTGGGCGCGATGGCAAAAACCAAATCGCCCCACAACCAAATCGAGTTGCCATGTTCAAAACTGGCCTCCAACCACGGACGTACGAACCACTTTTCTTGGGTGCGATGGCAAAACCCGAACCGCCCCACAACCAAACCGAGTTGCCATGTTCAAAACTGGCCTCCAACCACAGACGTATGAACCACTTTCCTTGGGTGCGATGGCAAAACCCAAACCGCCCCACAACCAACTCGTTGCTATGTTCAAAACTGGCCTCCAACCACGGACGTACGGACCACTTTTTTTTTCCTGTCACAAACCCTACAACCACATCCACGTCCGAGAACACATCCGTCTACACCAGCTACATCAAACCCGATTCATCTCATCATTCTTCAAGATTGGACTTATCCAATGATTGTCCATCTTGCGGGAGCATATTAGGAGTATAATATCATAATAATATATTCAAGTATATATTGTTATATGTAGTTTAGAAAACTCAATCCTTGTATTAGATTAGGAAGATTGTATAGATCTAAAAATCTTATAGGAGATTACCTGCTCCCATTGTAACTCTATAAATATGTACCTCTAACAACATAATCAATGGAGTCTTTCATATCAATTCTCTCTCTCTCCATGTATAAATTGACTTCGTCTATCATCTTTCATTCTAATACTTTATACTTAAAAGTGGAATGATTGTTACATTTTATTTGTGATCAATTTGATGGTTTAATTTTATAAGGCTCACCCTGCTCAAATTATTTTTCATAAAAGATTAGACGAGATTTAAAATTCCCCAAACTATTGAATACAACAATATCAACAAAGTCTTAGTCCCAAAATAATTTGGGATCGGCTAACATAAATCCTCATATGTCATCGTGAAAAAAAAGTTGTTGAAAAAAAAAATGAAAAAATATAAAAAAATATACAAAAAATATTTTTATATCTAATTTTTAATAGGGTATTAATAACATATTTTAGAATTGTATTAGGAGTTATTTTACTAAATCTTTTGTCAAGTTCAATTTAGTAAATTATTAAAAATTAGGACGAAGCAAGTGATAAGTAGAAATGTTAACTAGCAACAATAAGTATGAACCTAACTCATCTCCATATAATATTAATCTCTAATAACTTCAACCTAATGGGCCATGGCCCAATGGTATCTTGGGTGACTTCTCGTAGGGGAGGTCACATCCATTCAGTTAAGAAAGCGGCATTGCTGGGCTTGCAACCTCAGTGTGGGGAGTTCAACTACCGCGTTGTAAGAGGGCTCCCTTGGGGCCAGGAGTATAAGGGGTGCTGCCACCCTGGCTGATTTGGGCATATCCGCGATTTACCTCCGCTAGGACACTGTGGGGCCGGGAGCTAGTGGTCCAGGACTAACTCGGCGAAGCTGGGGAACCTGGATATCAAAAAATAAAAAAAAAAAAATCTCTAATAACTTCAAATTTTATTCACCAAAATTATATTGAGGAAAAAACCAAAATATTACTTTTTAAATAATTATTTACCAAAATAACATCAAAAAAAACTTATATACCAAAATAACACTTTTTTTGAAAACCGGCACTCCTATTTCCGGTTTTAAAGAAAATCCGGAAGTACTATTGCCGGTTTTAAAAATCTTTTTTTTTTTTTGGTAAATTCGGAAGTACTATTGCCGGTTTTAAAATTCAAATTTTTTTTTTTGTTAAATCCGTATGTCAGAGAGAGAGAGAGTAATTATTTTTTTTTATTATTTTGTAATCCGGCACTTGGTGTGCCGGTTTTAAAAAAGTTTAAAATTCAATTTTTTTTTTTTGTTAAATCCGTGTCAGAGAGAGTAATTATTTTTTTTTATTTTGTAATCCGGCACTTGGTGTGCCGGTTTTAAAAAAGTTGTTAATTCCGGCATTAGGATTGCCGGTTTTAAAAAAATTATATATTTTTTTTTTTTTGTCACGGGAGTTTGTTTGATTTGAAAAAAGTGGCTTTATATGTACCATTACTTACACACGCAGAAAGAAATAAAGAGAGACAGACCTCCATAGAAGAAGATAGAAAGAAAGAGAGAGAGAGAGAATTCGTTGTGTTAGAGAGAAAGAAAGAGAGAAAGAAAGAAAGAAAGAAAAAGGCAGTGAAGAAAGAAAGAGAAGAAGAAGGAGGAGGAGGAAAAAAGAAGAAGGAAGAGAAGATTAAGAAACATTTGTAAGGTTAGTTTTTTTTTTTTTTTGGTTAATTGGTTGTTAAATCTATTATGATTTGTTTGATTTTTAAGTTTTGATTTTTAAAATTAAATTATATATAGTGCTTGTTAACTTAGGATTTTGACACATTTTTTTTAATTTTTTTAGGAAAAAATATGAATGGAGTTCCACTTGTTTTCATGTGCTATTGGGGAGGAAATGATGAAAATCCGTTTGAAGTTGAGAATTTTGAAAATGCTCCAAAATGTGCACTTATGGCTAAAACTCGATGGAGTTATAGGAAGTTGATTAAGAAGTTATGTAAGAAAATTGGGGTAGATCGAGCCAATATTCAGTTAGAAGTTACTTGTAGATATCCTCATCTTGTCGCCCATGGGATTTCAAACTACATTCCATTTGTAATCGAGAATGATATAGATATGAAACTCATGTTTGATGTTTCTGCTCAGTTTGGGGGGTTGAGTTGCTTACAATTGTATGTTAAGATGATGTCAGTTGATAATGTGAATGAGGAGGAGCCATTCCAAAATGAGTATGTTAATGACATGGATACCTTACAGATGGATTCTTTAAGCTACTACAATGAGAGGGAAGCTGGAACAAGTACAGGAACATATGTGGAAGAGGGAGAGGGACAGGAGGAGGAGGAAGAGGAAGAGGAGGGAGAGGAGGAGGGGGAGGAAGAGAGAGATTGGGAATGGTATGATGATTCAGATAATGATCCAAATTATGAAGAAAATATTGGGGCCCTTATAAATTATGATCGTGATGATGGATACGATGATTGTAGTAGTGCTATCGATGTTAGTGAGAATGAGGGTGATGATGGGGTGAGGGAAGATTTGGGGGTACATTTTGTTGGTTACGAACAGCCGAAAGATAACGTGTATGAGAGAGCAACCTATCAATTTTATGGTGATATTGGGGAGGGATCACAAATTTATGATAATAACGAATGTAACTTTGAGGCTTGGAATGGAGAATTTGATGATATTGCCAAAGGTATGCGCTTTTCTCAGAAGTTTGAGGTGCATCATAAAATGAAAATATTTCATATTGAGAAAAATTTGCGCTTCAAGGTTAAAAGAAGCACAACCCGAAAGTGGACGATTGAATGTTTGGTGAAAGATTTTTCATGCAATTTTTATGTGAATGTGAGTTTGAAGAAGAGTGGTTATTGGGAAATAACCAAGTACACGGGTCCTCATTCTTGCTTGGGTACAGAAATTGTCGAAGATCATCCAAACTTGGATGCTAAGTTCATAGGACGAGAAGTTTTGGAACTTGTTAAGGCTGATCCCGAGGTGAAGATTTCAGTTGTGAAGGCAACAATAAAAACTAATCATGGGAAGAATGTTTCATATAGAAAAGCATGATGTGGTAAACAAAAAGCCATTGCAGAGGCATATGGAGACTGGGAAGGATCATACATAAGGTTGCCACGTTTGTTGGGGCAAAATATCCAAAAGTGGAACCCTGGAACAATTGTGGAGTATTCTGATCCTCCTCCTCCTGGTGCTTTAGGTATGTTTGATCGTGTATTTTGGGCATTTGGCACTTGTTTAGAAGCGTTCTCCTATTGTCGTCCTGTTATTTCTGTTGATGGCACATTCATGCATGGAAGATATAAAGGGGTTATACTTATTGCCATGGGTGTTGATGCGAATGATTGTATACTTCCTCTCGCATTTGCTATTGTTGAAAAGGAGGACTACCGCAATTGGTGTTGGTTTCTACATCTTCTTTGCAAACATGTTATTAAGGGTCGTAGTATTTGCTTGATATCTGATCGACATGGTGGCATCCTTCAAACAGTTGGAGACAACAGTTCCTGACCTCGAAATAATGTTCACAAATGGTGCATGTTGCATTTGCGAGCTAATTTTCTTAAAGCTCACAAGGGTGTTGGATTAAAAGACCTTTTCTGGAGAGCTGCTAGCACCACCCAAGACAAAAAGTTGAAATGTTATTTGAGGCAGATTCGTATAATCAACCCTGAGGCGGTTAAATGGTTTGACTACTTGGATGCTCATAAGTGGACAATGGCTCATGATGGTGGATATAGGTACGGCATTAGGACTACCAATTTTACCGTAATTAGTAAGATAAGACACATACTAATCATGCTAGAAAACATATAAAACTCATATGCTAACCTTCAAAGTCACCGTAGCGTCACCAAATTCATTTCGTGTGATGGTCTTGACAACACCAACGGCAACATTAATCCTATCAAATCCATTAGGAAATCCGCCCGTGACAGTATTGAAAGGGGTAGCAGGAATCATACCATCGCCACTGAGCAGTTCAAGTGCGGAGAGCCAAGGAATGCGTTCGAAATCTTTATCCTCCTTGGGATCTTCAATCGCTCTCCTCACATACTCTTGGGTCGGAATCAGAGGTTCCTGAGAGGATCCCCCTCTCTGACGATCGAGGTTTCTCTGGCGCATAGCCAACTGCACGTCACCAGCTGGACCAGGAATCAGACGCTCTGAAGAGGGTTGAGACAGATTTATTTGAGAGAGGTGAGAGGGTTGAGGGTTAGATGTTTGGCCTTCAAAATGAGGACGGGGATTAGAATGGCGTTTGAGTCTACGATCCATCTTTGAGTTTTGTATGAAGTTATGAACGAGGTTATAATGAAACTGGTCGTTTCTTTTAAAGGGGAAATTAAGATAAATCCGGCATTGGCAGTGCCGGATTTGTCAGTTAAGATAAAACCGGCATTGGCATTGCCGGATTTGTCAGTTAAGATGAAACCGGCATTGGCATTGCCGGATTTGTCAGTTAAGATAAAACCGGCATTGGCAGTGCCGGATTTGAACAAGTTAGTGTAAAGTAATTAGCCTAAAGTAACCAAGTGGGTTTTTGTCATTTATTGAATTCAATATTTAACAACGAGGATCACGAATTATTTTCACAATAGCCTTACACTTTCAGAAAAGATAAAGTAACAATAAAAGAAATAATATGAATTAAGATACAAGAAATCCTATAATAATCAATCCAAACATTTAGTGACCACATCCCGGTCACATAGGAAATCCGTCACTGATAGTCAGATGGGGTGAAAGGATTACGAGGATTGCGATTCCTTGACCCTCTTCGAAGCATGCGATCTATGAAGCTTGTACTTTTCCTAGATAAAGATGGCCGATGAGGGTCTATAGATGAAGATGGCCGATGAGGGTCTATGGATGGTTCATCAGGAAATGTGGTAGGAGACAAACTAAAACTAGGCGTAAAACTAGGCGTAAAACTAGGATCTTGTGAAAATTGTGAAAACCCAAGTACTTGAGATGGAGTCCGAGTATAATCTGTTTGAGTGATACCGCTCTGCCCTTCTGGTCCAGTCGAATGTACCTGATTAAGCATCCCCGTAAATGACCCAAATTGACCTGCGTCTAACATGTCCATATCTCTTCTCCTCTCCGCATTCTCCCTAACACTCTCATCCTCGTCATCCTCCGCCTCCTCTTCATCCTCCGCCTCCTCCTCATCCTCCTCCTCCTCCTCACCTTGCAACCCCATCTCTTGCTCCTCATGCACGTGCCGGGCATGTCCACGAACCTGATTTTGTCTCTGTGGCACCCCTCGAACACGATCTACCGGTGATGGGGGAGCTTGCTGTGCATCCAATCGTTGCTGCTGCCTAATAGCTGCCAACGATTGTTGGATAAGACTACGGTCTAGAATTTTCTCTTGTGAGACCATACTGCATCACTCCATTTCGTTGGATATGGCGGTCTGGTTGGATATGTACAGGCGTTGAAGGTTTTGAATCTGTTAAACAAAATTAAGAAAAATAATTATTACAAATATAATGGTTAAAAAAATGGTAAAATCATTATATTGAGTATAAAGCTTACCAAACCCTCAAAACAAGTAGCATGTCCCCTGTACCCCTGATCCTCTACAGTGGACGGATTCTGTATCAACGTCCGAGTAATAGATCTGTACCATATCATATATATGTGGGTATAGTCCACCTCCTCCACACCAAAGTCTCCACCAATAACCATATCATGTCGTCTGTCCCACAGATCTATGTAATCCCGATGTAAGATCATCAAGTTCGCCTTTGATCGACCTCGACGGTCAATTCGATGCAGTTCTTCATTAGTGTCACAAACGGGAGGGATCCGTTGCAACATCCCGAACTGTCTCATAACACGATCTGGAAGGTGCCACTCAATCCTATCAAAGCAGATAAGGGGCGTCTTCGCCCTCCAGATATTCTGGCCCTGATAGCAATAATATGGACCTCTGACACCTGAATACGGCTGCCAAACAACCTGATCCTCGGTCAAAAGCGAAAGCTGATCTCGGTAGCCACGATGGTTGTGGGCGGTAATAGTTGAACATGAAAGGGGACCCTTCCACCTACATACGGAGCAATTGACATAAAAATAGTGACTAAAAATGAATAAATAAAAAACATTTTTTAAGAAAAATGAAGTAATGTAAGTATACCTGCAACCCAATGGCAACGATCCATCCTGCTGAAGTATGTCTACTTGACGCCTAATAGGTTGTGTACACAACAACCTCTCCCATTCCCAAGGCTATATATAAAAAAAAGCCATGTAAGAAAGATGTTTAGTCTACTAGTATCATGCAATCAAATACAATTTACATACCTGGACAATAGTTAAGAAACCAGCGCAAGTTTTTGAACTGGGTTTCGTTGCTACACACAACCCCCTGTATAGAAAGGACAATACCGCACTACCCCAACTATAATCTCCAATCTTTTGAACGTCCCTCAGCAGTGGCAGGTATATTAGCTTCAATTTGTTGTCACTAGAATCTGCCATGAGACTAGCCCCCAAGCATAGAAAAATATATGCTCGGGTGTACCGATCAATCATCCACCGCTCCGCCCTTGGGGGAAGCTCACCAAAGTACGGAAAGGCTTGTAGAACTCTTGTAACATTCAATGAACAAACTTTCAGTTCACTTTCAGATGGTGTGATTCCAAGTAACTCTTCACATAATTCAATCCATTCCCCCTTTTTCTTAAAAGTTTCTCCACTAATCACAGCATGTCCGTCTATAGGAAGGCCACACAGCATACCAATATCCTCCATTGTGATAGTCATCTCTCCTACGGGTAAATGAAATGTGTGGGTCTCCGGACGCCATCTCTCAACTAAAGCCTCTATTAAATGCCAATCAATTTTGAAATGGCCCAAACTATACACCCCGTAAAATCCAGTTTGTTGGAGACTTTCAACTATCCTCCAATCCAATATATTGGGCAGCCCGGTTGAACCCCTAATTCTAAGTTTTTCAACTGGTTGTCCAGCCCAAATATAATTCGACCGATGGTTAGCCTGTGAAGTCAATACAGAATCATTTATCGGCCCTGGATCAACAAAAGACTGCACTGCAAATTGATCCATCTGAAACACACAAATATCATAGTCAGGGGATATATTATATGTAAACTTACTTAGTATTAATTTAACAAAAAATAATATAAATTTACATAATTAACAATAAAAAAAAAATACTAAACAGTTATATATATAATGAGCAGAAACATAAATAATTGATATAATACTAACTTAGTATTAATTTTTGATAAACTCCTCTACCGAAGTTCTTCTTCTTCTCTTTCTTTCCTAAGGCTTCTTCTTCTCTTCCTTTCTTCCTGCAATTTTTTTCTTTTCTTCCTTCAATACATTGGCCTCACGGTTGATTATAAAGAAACTGCAAATGAATCAAACAACCACCCGTGAATGCAAAAAACAAAAAAACTTTTCCAAATCAAACAAACTCCCGTGACAAAAAAAAAATATATATATATATAATTTTTTTAAAACCGGCAATCCTAATGCCGGAATTAACAACTTTTTTAAAACCGGCACACCAAGTGCCGGATTACAAAATAAAAAAAAAAAAAATTACTCTCTCTCTGACACGGATTTAACAAAAAAAAAATTGAATTTTAAACTTTTTTAAAACCGGCACACCAAGTGCCGAATTACAAAATAATAAAAAAAAAAATAATTACTCTCTCTCTCTGACATACGGATTTAACAAAAAAAAAATTTGAATTTTAAAACCGGCAATAGTACTTCCGGATTTTCTTTAAAACCGGAAATAGGAGTGCCGGTTTTCAAAAAAAGTGTTATTTTAGTATATAAGTTTTTTTTGATGTTATTTTGGTAAATAATTATTTAAAAAGTAATATTTTGATTTTTTCCTCAAATTATATTATATCCATTATCTGAGCTCCATGATCATCATATATAATCATGGTTAGTTAGTGCTGATCCTATTCGATCCAATTTTATTTTGAACGAGTTATAATCCTTATGGGATTTGGACTCTTTAAAAACGTCCGTGTATTTTAGCAATTTTAGATTTTTGACTTTCTAAAAAAGATTTAATATCACAAAATCTCTGGAGAAACGCGTTTCTCCGTAATTTATGGAGAAACGGGGCCCGACTTATCGCGCGACAATGCAGGCCAAGGCTTCTGGATATCCAGAAGTTTATGAAAGTGATATCCAGAAACCTTCAAAATGATATCCAGAAACTTTCAAAATGTTTCTGGATATTCATTTGATGGTTTCTGGATATACATTTGAAGGTTTCTGGATATCCAGAAACCTTCAAAATGAATATCCAGAAACTTTCAAAATGTTTCTGGATATTCATTTGATGGTTTCGGATATACATTTGAAGGTTTCTGGATATCCGTAAACCTTCAATAAGCAATTTCGGTCTTGGACTTGGATTTGGCTTCAAATCTATTTTTACGGATATCCGCCCAAAGGCTTACGGATATCCGTTCCAAAGCTCGGATATCCAGAACCCTTTGAGACTGATATCCAGAAATTTTTTTCTGGTTATCAAACGCATAGCTTCTGGATATTAAAAACACGTTTCTCCATAGTTATGGAGAAACGCGTTTCTCAGCAGACCTACTCATTTAATATATATTTTGGTAAATTAGATATTAATTAAGGATAATTATCAAATCATCCCTCATCCTAATAAAAACGATCACTTTGGACACATATTTAACGACCACCCGGTCCTCCCTTTATAAATGGACACGCATTTCATTAAGGGGCCAACTGTCACACCCTCTCCCCTCCCTCGTTTTTCTTTATTTTTTCCCCTCAAAACTTTTTAAATGAATTATCTTAAGATTCAGAAGTAAAAAAAAAAAACAAAAATCTTAAACCAACGTTGTGTATGTATCGTCAAAACGAATCAAACTATAGTATCATCTACATATAATATGAATCAAATTTGAGAAGTTCACTATTGTTCTAACTTCACAATTATTTTCGAAAAGTTCATAGTTGTTTTTCACAAATGTTCCAAAAATAAATAAGAGAAGTTCATAGATGGAGTTCGTACTTTGATACCTTGTTCAATGGCGGTCAAGAGCATGATATTGGAGATTTAAATATCTCTTCGAGTATGGTTAATCGAGATTTTATGCGGAGAATTCAAAAGAGTAAAGTGGAAATGGCAATGAAAAAGATGGGATTTAAAAAAGCTGTAGGACCGGGTGAAATACCAATTGAGGTTTGGAGATGTTTCGGGGAGAGGGGAATAGATTGGTTAACAACGCTATTTAACAAGATATGGAGAATTAACACAATGCCATTGGAGTGGCGGAAGAGTACTCTGATCCCTTTGTATAAGAACAAAGGTGATGTCCAAGATTGTGCCAACTATCGGAGGATCAAACTAATGAGCCATACTATGAAACTTTGAGAAAGAGTGATTGCACAAAGGCTGAGAAAAATTATGGATATTTCGGATAACCAATTTGGGTTTATGCCGGGAATATCGACTATGAAGGCAATATATCTTATGAGACAAACCATGGAGAAATATCGGGATCAAAAGAAAGATTTGCATATGGTTTTCATTGATTTGGAGAAGGCGTGTGATAAAATGCCAAGAAAGGTACTTTGGTGGGCATTAGCAAAGAAGGGTGTTTCAAGAAAATATATTGATATTATCAAGGACATGTATATTGGCGTTAGTAGAGTTAAGTACCTATTTAGTCTTTGACGTTTAGCATTTTTTACGATTTCTTCCCTATCGTATTTTTGTGAATGTTTCCGTCCTTTACCTACCTATATAATTTTTCAGTTAATCCTTACGTCCACTTTTCGTCAATTTCTCCGTTAACTTTGCTGAGGTGGCAGTAATGGGGGTTGAAACCGTAAAATGTTAAACTCTAGACCCTAAAAAATAAATTTTAAAATTACAAAACACCCCCTCTCTTCCTTTAAAACCTAAATCAGTTTACATAATAAATAAAAAATCAAACTTTGTTTTTTTTTTTTTGGTCTTTGACAAAAAAAGGGCTAATAATAATAATAATAATAATAAAATAATAATAATAATAATAATAATAATAATAATAATAAAAAAATATTAATAATAATAATAATAATAAATTAACAATAATAATAATAAATTAATAAACTAAGTACCCTTTATTAATATCCTAACTAACCAAAAGATTTTTAGACAAAAAAAAAAAAGGAATAAGAAGAAGAACCCAGATTTCTCATCCTACTTCCATCTCCTTCCCTCATCCATCCCTTTCCATCTGCCCCTCTCCATCTCCTTCCCTCATCCTACTTCCATCTCCTTCCCTCATCCATCCCTCTCCATTTGAAAGAACCCAGATTTCTCTCTCTTGAGTTTGCCCCTTCTCTCAGCCACACCATATCCACCGTCGTTCTTCCCCACCTCAACGCCGGCACCACCCTCCCATGCCACACCCTTCCTTCAGATCACCCCTCCACGCCATCACCAGCTACCATGGCCGCCGCCGTCTCTCTCCATTACAGACAGCATTCAACGCAGCACAAACAACCAAAAAATTATCTGATTTCAAGTCCTTCTGAATCGTATTCACAATCAGTATAATCAAGTCAGTGATGCAGCGTTTTAGGGTTTCGATCTCGCGTAGGACTATGCGATCTTCCTCGGCTTTGGATCGAGCTTCGCCAATAGATTTGACGAGGTCGAGGAACTCTTTCGACCGGCCAAATCCGCCTTGGGAGCCCATTGCGATCTCCCTTCCGATTGTCTTTAACTGCTCCAACTTTGGGGTTTTAGGGATTCAAAATATTGATTTTGATTACAAATTGGAGTGGAATGGGATACAACACAAACTGCCCTCACATATACACGCACGATACCTCTCTCCCCGTCTCCCCTCCCCTCTTTCCCCATCTTCGACCCCCTTCCCCATCTTCGGCCACTTTTCCCCTCCCCTCTTCCAGTGACCCCTAAACTCACTGGAATTCTACATAAAATATATCAAATAATCTAATAAAATTGCAAAAATAGAGACTATAAAGGCTTAATATAACTGTGAACTTAAAATTATATCAAATACACCAACAACAACAACAAAGCCTTATTCTCAAAATAATTTGGGGTCGGCTAACATGAATCCTCATATGTCATCGTGTAAAAAAGTTGTTGAAAAAAAAAATCAACCCCCCATATGGGTTTTTGCCCTCCACTCCGGCTTCTTCAACACCATACTTTCATCCACTCCAAGTAAACTCATATCATTTTCAATCACTCTAATTCAAGTTTGTTTGGAACTTCCCCTATCCCTCGCCATTTTATCATTTCTCCACTGTTCCGGCCTCCTATCCGGTGCATCACTCGGTCTCCTTCTCAAATGTCCAAACAACATTAGACGATTTTCCCTCATGTTATCCTCAATGGGCGCAACTCCTACTTTACCTCTGATCACCTCATTCCCCAATCGATCATTTCTTGTATGACCGCACATCCATCGAAGCTTACGCATCTTCGCCACATTCATCTTATGCACGTGACACTGTTTCACGGCCCAACATTCGGTGCCGTAAAGCAGTGTCGGCCTAATTGCCGTGCGGTAGAATTTTCCCTTTAATCTTTGGGGCATGCCGCGATCACATAGAAATCATGTGACACTCTTCCACTTCAACCAACATGCTTTAATCCTATGAGCCACATCTCCATCTAATTCTACATCCTTTGGATAATGGATCCAAGATAGCGAAAAAACTCAGAAGCTTGGACAATATTTTCATCAAATGTGACCGCCCCTGCCTCCCTACTTCCAACTCTGCTAAACTTACACTCCAAATATTCAGTCTTGCTTCTGCTCAGTCTAAAACCTCGAGATTTCAAAGTGTGTCTCTACAACTCCAATTTACTTTCAACACCTTCTCTTGTCTCATCAATCAACACAATATCATCTGCGAACAACATACACCTTGGTATATCATCTTGAACTGACCTCGTCAATTCGTCCATTATCAAAGCAAAAATAAAGGGGCTAAGTGCTGAACCTTGATGCACTCCAATCTCTATAGGAAACTCTTCAGTCTTCCCAACATTAGTCTGTACACAAGTACTAACTCCGAGTTAAGTACCTATTTAGTCCCTGACGTTTAGCATTTTTACGGTTTCGTCCCTATCGTATTTTTGTGAACGTTTTCGTCCTTGACCTACCTATATAATTTTCCAGTTAATCCTTTCGTCCACTTTCCGTCAATTTCACCGTTAACTTTTCTGAGGTGGCAATAATGGGGGTTGAAACCGTAAAATGTTAAACTCTAGATCCTAAAAAATAAATTTTAAAGTTACAAAACACCCCCTCTCTTCCTTTAAAACCTAAATCAGTTTACATAATAAATAAAAAATAAGAAATCAAAAATCAAACTTTGATTTTTTTTTGGTCTTTGACAAAAAAAGGGCTAATAATAAAATAATAATAATAATAATAAAATAATAATAAAATATTAATTATAATAATAAAAAATTAATAATAATAATAATAATAATAAAATAATAATAATAATAAAAATTAATAATAATAATAATAATAATAATAAAATAAAATAAAACATTGTTTTTTTAACAACTCCATTATCACCATTCCATTACCACCATTGAACCACCCATCACCACCATTCAATTACCACCATTGAAATTCTCCCCAGATCTTCCCCATTTTCGGTGAGCGGAATCAATTCGTATCCCATTCCACTCCAATTTGTAATCAAAATCAATATTTTGAATCCCTAAAACCCCAAAGTTGGAGCAGTTAAAGACAATCGGAAGGGAGATCGCAATGGGCTCCCAAGGCGGATTTGGCCGGTCGAAAGAGTTCCTCGACCTCGTCAAATCCATCGGCGAAGCTCGATCCAAAGCCGAGGAAGATCGCATAGTCCTACGCGAGATCGAAACCCTAAAACGCTGCATCACTGACTTGATTATACTGATTGTGAATACGATTCAGAAGGACTTGAAATCAGATATTTTTTGGTTGTTTGTGCTGCGTTGAATGCTGTCTGTAATGGAGAGAGACGGCGGCGGCCATGGTAGCTGGTGATGGCGTGGAGGGGTGATCTGAAGGAAGATGGTGAAAGAGGGGAGGGGAGATGGGGAAGGGGGTCAAAGATGTGTCCTCATTGGTCTGAGATCATCTAACAATTGTTACAAGGTATACAACAATTTATGTTGTTTAAATTCTTCTGATGTTGTATTTGATGATACATTTGATCTTAACCTCAAAACAATTGAGGATGATGTTTCAGGTCACCTAATGGAGTGAAAATCTGTTGAAACATGAGCCGGATATAAGGAAAGCACTGCAAAGGAAAATAAGGCAGATGTGAGTCCAAATGTGCAGAAGGATGTGTCTGCAGATGTGAATACAATTGTTCCCACATCTAAACACACATTTACTAAAAAAAACTGAGTATGAACGGTTCTTCAGATTTAGAAGGAGAAGCTATTTCAAAAACAAAACAGGTTGGGTCTGTTGATAGATCGGAGGACATTTTGTCCACAATTCACAAAGATCACTCCACTTCTCAAGTGGTTGGTGAAATGCAAACCAAAATGAATGAGAAGGTAAATTACTGAGAATTGACTGATTTGTAGAGCCATACATCTTTATATTACAAGGTATTTTGCTATTGATGTATCTAATCTAGTGGGATATGTTAGCTTAGTCTGGGTAGACAAATTTGAGGGTAAAAGCACCACTGGTGGGTGTTCCTACCTTGGTAACAACCTTGTTTATTGGTTTATTTGAACATAAAATTGTGTGTCCTTGTCCACAAATGAGACTGATTATATTGTGCTTGAAAGTTGTTGCTTTCAATTATTTTTTGGATAAATCAGATGTTGAAAAATTGTGGGTAAATAGCAAAAAATTTACTGCTTTCTATGATAACAAGAGTTTCCTAGTCATATTAAAGAACTCTATCAAATACTCCAAAGTCAAACATATAGAAATTAGACATCACTCATCAGGGATCTTGTTGAACAAAACACTATGTGTCCATAATTTATTGATAATGAAAATCAATTGGCTGATATATTTATCAAGATAATAGATCATGAGAGTTTTTTTTTCCTTAAGGAAGTCTCTATGCTTGTGTAATATTTGAAGATATGGACACAGATGTGCACACATCCATTTACATATCTGTATATTAACTAACCGAAAAAAAAACCAGAAAATTCAAAAATATCATGCATTAGCACGGTCAATCTCACTGTAGTCACTTGTTTGTTTACATATTTGACATAGCTTGTTACTTGATTGTAAGCACTTCTTGTTCATGTTGTATTTTGATAACTTGTTATAATCTTTCTAGATATCTCATAATGTGTGTCTTGTTAGCAATTGAAACAATTGCTTCACCCATCTGCATGAATCCAATCTAGTGTGATCAAGTGATTCTCAAGATAATAGTTTGAATTCAAACTTGAAATGATCACTGGAAAAATGGCTATATTTGAGTAATAGAAAAGTGAAAGCTATTCCAATTATGCATTTTCTCCGTAATAAAAAATTGGTGTATGCATTCTACAGCCTCTGCGAATTGGATTATTGCTCATTGATTTCTTGTGACATGTTGTGTCGCCAATGTGACTTACATTCTATGCCACATTTGTACTGAGATTTGACCTATCACTTGTGTGTATAGCATCATTCTAGTTATTTGCATGTTTAGGTCATTCTTAAGTACGCTGTAAATATGTCTATTTATTTATTTTCATTATTTATAAATTTTTGCTTTAACATATTTTTATTAACAATATACCTCATAAAGTGATTTCTAGGTCAAGCATATAGAGGAGAATTGTTGTGAACTGCTTCAAAGGGTAAATGTGGGATATGTCACGAATATCTTATTGTTATTATGGAATGTAGATAGAGTTTTAATTGTGATTTAATCCCTAATTTTCTGGCGATTATCTGTTCGAATTTCAAGGGCCAATGATTTGAATTGTTTCTCATCATTGTTTGGTCACCCAAGCTAAGATAAGTGTCCCTCTAGGTCTGTACCTTCTTACTTGTGAAGGAAAGGGAGAGTTGTGTGTTTAATTAGAAATCTCAGACGTATGAGTTTCTCCCAGTTTCTGAACTGTCGCTTTTCGCCGATTCGGCGATTCCGATTATGGAAAAATAAAAAATGTAACAACTGTGAAACCACATGTATGAGTTTCTCCCAGTTTCGATTAACTCGTTTTCAATTTTGACCCGTTCCAATTTCGGTTCAATGAATTTGGTCTGATTCCAGCTCGTTTTAACCATGCTTACCATCGTCGTTATTTGTTTCCCTAAAAAATGATCCAAAGGCGGCTTAATAGACCTCAACAAAAAAAATCTTTGGAATTGCCGTGAAATCATCTATTGTACACCTAATCAAGGTTGTTGGGATTGGATTCAAACCATGGTTAAAGGATTGAGGTTGCACGAAAGAAAGGAGCAAGAATCAGAAAATGGAATGGTCTGAAGGGAACTGCACCCTCATTATGTGAGCGCATTGTGTTGGGTTTTCAGCAGATTGAGTTTCCTGTTTTGACGTGGTTTTTTTGCAACAAAATTATTTTCTTGTGCATGCAACAACTTACTTATTGGAGAAAGAATTGAAATCCTTGAGGATTTGGGCTTGTTGTTTCTTTAAGTACAAGTGATAACATATAATAATGTGTGATAGTAGATTATCAAATTAGTCGTTGCTAATTTGTGTTAGCTATAAAGAATCTGTGAGATCAATAAAGAGAGCCAAGATAGTGATGGGTTTTGGGTGCCCTTAGGGCATTTTATACGTGGCCTAAATATGAGATGTTTAGGATTTATTTCTGTGTGAGGGTGTTTTCATGATTTAGAGTTTATGATTATTATTTTAAACATGAGTGAATATTGTAACACAACAGATTTGGTAATAGTAGTTGAAAACCTGACTTGACTTTTATTACTTTTCATATATTGATATTATATGAATGTTATCTTTTCCTTATATATTTAGCATGAAACAAATAATGATCGTAGATCACCAAATTTCCAACAGAAGCTGCTTAAGATAAAGAGGGGGGCATTCTAAATCTCCGATTCTCCATCCACCTGATCGCCCAGCACTATTGAACCCGGCCCTCATATCTTAGGAGATCTTTTGTCTTACTTAAATTAGGACATACTTATAGTCTAAGTACGAGATCAAATTGAAACAACAAAACAACAACAATAACAAAGCCTTAGTTCCAAAATAATTTGGGATCGGCTAACATGAATCATCATATATCATCGTGAAAAAAATAAATAAATAAATAAATAAAACAAGATCAAATTGAAACAAAAATATATTTTTCATTCTAATTTTGAAGTGGAAATAAAAACGATCACCAAACACTTCCTTAGGGGTACGTGTATATATACAAGGCTTATGTCTTTGTAAACTTTGAAAATAATTAAATACTATACTCTCTCCGTCCCATATAAGTTACTCATTTACTGTTGAGAACGGAAAATAAGGAGTGAATATATATAATGTTATTAAAGTAGAAGTTGTGAGTGGGTATGAGAGAGAAAGTGGGGTAGAGAATGTTGTGAGTATGACAAGTGAGTCTCATGAATAAAGAAGTATTAAAAAGTTTCTTTTTTAGAAAAGTGGGACTTTAAAGTGGGACGTTCAAAATAGCAAAAAATGAGTAAGGTATTATGGGACGAAGGGAGTATGTGACATGGAATGTGAGGGACGGAATTTATTGATGTAATTCCAATACATTTCGATCTCCATGGTGTTTATCTAGGTGGACGTCGGTACTGATTGATTAGGCATAGGCGTGTTAATTAGCTCCGGAGTAGTAGTATCACTTATATCTATGATCAAATCAACTAAATCTGAACGAGGACCATTTCCAGGTGGCGAGTTCGACTTCTGTTGTTCAGCTAAATTAGGAACAAGGTTAGCACGGCAGAGGGGGCAGGTAACATGAAAAGCTAACCAAGCGTCAATACAAGCCGGATGAAATAGGTGGCTGCATTTAGGAAGTAACCGAAGAATTTGGTTGTCTTTAAACTCCAATAAGCAGATGGCGCATTCTAAGGCCCTCTGGCCTGTCCAGTGCCCCTTAACATGAGAATATACAAAGGTAGGGAACGTGATAACCACCACTGGGTCCACCCCACGCGCAGGTGGCAAGCTCGGTGGTGATCGACCGAAGATGTTGGTGAACCGGTTGATGAGAAGGGAAATGAAAGCGATTAGGAGAAAAATGGATGTGATACATACAAGTGCAACGGACATGCCCGGGCTCAATGATTGCCCTAAGCCCTTAACATCGTCGTCTTGTGCAGCGGTATGTTGTGGGGGCAGGATAAGGATAACAAGCACGATCAGGCAGTTGATGACATGGCACAATTTGAGCTTGTTATTAGACAAAATCTATACAATCGAGCACAAATGAGAAAAGAATTACAATGAATTGAAATATAATATACAACATAAAAATAATAAAGAGAAAACCGTAAATTCATTGTCTTGAGTTTGCTTGAATTCGTGTCGTAACCTCCTTGAATCGTCATCTTGAATTTGCTTGAATCCGAGTCGTGTGTGACACACTCTCCTTAAGAGTAATTCGCCCCCTCACTACGAGTGCTCGAGGTCTTCAATGGACGTTAGTCTTCCAGGATAAAACGGATGAATCGGAACAACTTTGCACTTAAAGTTTTCCGGCGAATCTCACTATGCTTAAACAAAATCACCACTCAAAACTAATCTAGGAGGCCAAAGAAAAAGATGAACAAATTTCAAGAGGAAGGAGGAAGATTGAAGAAAAAATTATTTCTTTCATTTGAGGGTTACACACTTATAGCTCCACCAAAAGTCCCCAATTAAACTTGATTATTATGGGAGCAATTATACTTGCAATCATGGGGAGTCTCTCCACATTTTGTAACTCTTATTGCAAGTAATGATCCCAATTAATCATTTTACCGTTACTTCAATATTGAGTTAAATTTAAAACATAATTTATAATTTAAACCCACCAATTTTGAACTATCATATCCTTCACATCCAATAATAAATTGGACATCTAGATATACCATTTTAATGTTCTCACTAAATGGAACATAAACCCACAATAATCTTTGTCGAACGACAAACGATTCAATTAAGGAAAATACACAATTTTCTTCACAAACAACAAATTTTTCCAACAATCCCCCACACGAAGGAAATTGATGACGAGTTTGGTGATAGAGTTCGGCAGACGAAAACTTGCATACGATAGGTGTGGGAAAAAGCCCATAGAACCTTCGCTCGTACAAGCATATTTACTCTACTCGCAAATCGATAGACGCGATGTCCTTGAATCGTTATGCTTTTTGTGTAGCCGATCATATGCTTGACACAAGTAACGTCCTAACATAGTTCAATTCTCATAGTTATGTTCATTCATGGCCCTGAACATACGCCTGGTTCTGTGAGAGGGTCTAAGAATTGAGCCTCACACAATTTTCCTCGAAGCGGCCCCACTTCTCTCTCACATAGGTGATTTCTTAAAGGTAACCCGTATTACCCCGCTCGAAATTTCGACGCGTAAGAATCATTAAAAGCCATAAGCTTATCCTTGTCCTTTCGGGATGTCACTAACAGGAATGGACTTGGGGTTGGTACCCCCACAGTGACGCTGCAAGTCTTTTAACAGTTAGGTTATCCCATTGAATCTAGTTCTTGGGATCTCCAGTCATCTAGATTGAGTTTTCCGCTGTGTTTAACTTTTAAGAGGCTTACGTCTCATTCCCCTCATCGAACTTTCAACTAACTCTCTATTTAACCCTTTTATTAACGGATCCGTTTATCATTTGACTTCACATTGTCAAATTAGTTGAGAGTAGTTGTTTAATGGTATTATGTCTTAGACATAAATGTCTAGACTACCATTACACACATTGCTATATGTCTTTTCAATCATAAATTGACTTTTGCAATATACCATCTTGCTAACACAAGCTTTATCTATTTGATAATTGTTAACTCAAATTCATTTAAATTTCAGCTATTCCAAATTGATCATTTCAAAAATTTCAAGAATATCCACCTAATGACTTGTTTAACAACAAGTCTATTAGTTTTCCTTGAATTTGAATCAACAGATCAAATTGACTAGAATTTTCCTTAGTTAACATATCGCTTTTGGATTTAATTAACAAAGTGACGTAGTCACTCTTATTTAAATCCACACAATCGAACCTTTGATGTCATTATCTTTGTACTTGTCTCAAGTCATACAATGACTTTACAAACTAGCACATTTTCTTCTAGGTTCCATTTCTTGAACCGTTTCAACACTTTGATATATTTCTTTCAAAGTATCATATATTCACTTCCATGAATTTGACATCAATACTTGGTTTCCATTTATTTTATTTTCTTTTGATTTTTATATATATTCAAACTTATTGAATCATATATAACAAACCAATATCCACAATTGTTATGAACATAACTCTTGAAACATAATCCACCATTTAGTAACCAAATTCAATTTCCTTGGTAATTGGACTTGCTACTTTGCGAAACACCCCCACATTAACAAGTACGTAGGCCTACGTTTCCATAATTCATATGGACATCTCATTGTTTTCTTGGGGAAACCTTTCCAATAGGTAATTATTTTCCAAAGTATACTCACCCCCATATTTTCGGGTTATTCCCAAAATTAGCAATAATGTCAATTTTCATTATTAACACCATTTGATCATGGTGTACATTGTGGACACTTTGTTTCATTGTTCATGTACAACAAATCCCTCGGGTTGTTCTATGTAAATTTTCTCTTCTAAATCGACATTTAGAAAGGTTATTTACATCCATTTGATGTATTTCAAATTCTGCTATGCAAAGAATTGCAAATACAACGCTTTATTCTCGTGATGAGAGAATAAGTATAAAAGTAATCAAGTTCTTCATTTCCTTGTAATCCTCAATTACAAGTCTAGCCTTGTACTCATTGATTGTTCCATCGGTCTTCATTTCCTTTTTGAAAATTCACTTATATGCTAGTGATTTACTACTCGAAGGTAAATCCACTAGTTTCCAAGTGTGATTTTCCAAGATGGAATCAATCTCACTTTTAATGGCCTCTTTCCACAAAGTTCCTTCCAAAGAGCTTAATGTCTTTATAACTTTGTGATTCATTTTCTAGCATGGAGGTTAGAAAATCCGGGCCATAGAATTTTCTTATCCTATCGCATTTGCTATGTCGAGGTCATGCCTCTTCTTTATCATTCCTCATGATAAGTTTCTTCTTCTATTGAATCATGAATCCGTTTAAATGAGTTTGCCTCATCTCTTAATTTATACGGAAACATATTCTTAAATAAAGAAGTGCTTCATGATTCCATTATTGAATCTTGAATTCATACACAAGAATTCTATAATCACAACTATTGTAAGCATACCCAACCATATGCAATCAATTGTATTTAGTGTAACATATACACAAACTACATTTAGTTGTGTTTTATCACTACCTCTTTATTAAGTTGATTTTCAACTTTTTCTTTAAAGAGATAAGATTCAACATTTTGCTTTTTAGCAAGCAATGTTAAAGGTAAAAACTTACACTTTACCATCATCTAGTGAATAACATTCACCCCTCAATCATCAATATGACTTGATTATAGCTTCAAGCATATATTTGATAAGTCTTGTTTGACCATAAAAAGAGATTCATTCTCATTATTAATTACTTGAATGCCCTTTCATTTCATTTATTCAAACATCATGAATTTCATTCTTGATGACATCACAATTGCCACTCAAGACACAAGGTATATGCTTGACTTTTTCAAACAAGTTTGGCTTTTTAAACACATTTGACTTTTCAAATGATTTTGACAATTCAAACAAGTTTGACCCACTTTGTCTTTGTATTAAGCATTTAGGCATGCTTCAACACATTTGCTTTCGCCAAAAGAAATGTTAGACAACTTTTTCTCCAAAGTTCTATTCTCTTTTCCAACACAAAAACGAATAGCACACACCTCAACATTCATTTCCATTCATTATGTTTGAAGTGATTTTAAAAATATTTTCAAGTGCAAAGCAATTTCTCAATTATTATCATCACTTGATAATTTCACTCAACACCATCCATTCGGTATGATTTTCATGAAAGACCATTTTCAATTCTTTCATTTAACTTTTCATGGTTTTTCATGAAAAACTATTTCCACTTCTTCCATATGATTTTTTTATTTCATTTATGGAGTCCACTATTTAAAATCAAGAAAGCGGATTACGATGATTTTCAATGTACCCGCATTCTCGATTTTATATTTGTAGTTCAACGACTCTCACAAATGTTTTGTCATTTTCTTGGTACTATACACATTTTATAATGAATCCGACAATTCATTAAGTATATAGTTTCGATAAAGAAAATTCACATGCTTCAACCGCACTCACGGCTTGAACATTCATCACATTTTCACCCAACTTTGTAGGATCTTCCAAAAGAAACCTCTCTAAGTTCAAGGTGGTCAAGTAGAACATATTTTGTTGCCATCACTTAAAGTCAAGGCCAACAAAATTTTCTAACTTCTCACTATGGTGATCCGATATATTTGGAACAACCACATTCCATTAGAGATTTGTCTCTACACAAACCAACCATTGGCTTTAATTTTTAACAATTATAACCTTGTTGTTAAAAATATAACTCTCTAAATTAATTAGAGAATTAACTCCAAGAATAAATTGCTAATTCAATAGGAGAATTAACACAATTTATTTCTTATAACCACTCATATTTATAAACCTCTAAATTCCTTAATGAAATTATAATTGAAGGTTAATTATTCCAAAACTTTAAAGGTCTCATCTTGGAGCACCTCTAAATTAGAAAAAAATCACATTCTCATTTACAAAATACACAATTTCTTTTAGAAGTTTTCATTCTAAATATTTTGTATTATTTGTCATCATCACCAACAATAAGATTTAACAACTTCCTTCAAGAAGTCTTATTGTTTTTATCTTTATAACATTAGTCACATATTCTCCCAATAGGTTTTAACAACTTCTTTCAAGAAGCCCTATGATTTTTGTTCTTGTAACATTTTTCAATGTTCACAACAATGGAATTTAACAACTTTTTTCAAGAAGCTCCATTTTTATTTTTGTGACTTTTATCACTATTGACACTAATAGGATTTAACAACCCGTTCAAGAAGCCCTATCATCTTTGTCAATAGATTATTGAAAATATGCAACGTTAAAGAAATACATCTTTCAACGTTCATCTTCTCAACTTAGTTCAACGAACTTTTCGTTAACGTTAAAGATTACTTCTTTACCCGTTAATTTTCTCAACTTAGTTCCAACGAACTTTTCATTTATAAAATGCAACGTTAAAGACTAAATCTTTACCCGTTCATTTTCTCAACATAGTTCCAATGAACTATTCATTTCACAATATGATTCTTGTGAACCATAAGAACGTTAAAGATGACATCTTTAACCGTTCATTTCCTCAATTTAGTTCAAACGAACTTTCAATTTTTTTTTCTCACTATGATTTCCATGAACCATAAGAGATCCATCATCTATTGTATAAACACTAGAAGTGGCATCACCACAACTATTTTACACAATCGTTTCAACATCCTCGATGTTCATCCGTTAATTCACTATAAGTTCAAGTAATTAATTTAGCCTTAAAAACTGTTCTGTTCTGGAATTTTTATCTCCATCTTCACATAATAACTTTCCAATCCCACCGTCCACAATATTCTTCTATGAGTCAGGAACATGCCCACCAAATTTTAGCTCGATCCAACGGTTAACGAACCGAGAAATGAAGTTTTTCTACAGATGGTCATAGAAAATCTGTGCTGGAAATTTGCTTCTTTTCCATCAATTTTCCGTCTCTTTTTGCCATCTCTTTACATCTTTTCTCTTGTGATCATTGATCCACCGGATTTTTCAAATCTGTAATTCTTTCTCAAATAGGAGATTTAGTCTTAAGATTGTTAGACAAAATCTATACAATCGAGCACAAATGAGAAAAGAATTACAATGAATTGAAATATAATATACAACATAAAAATAATAAAGAGAAAACCGTAAATTCATTGTCTTGAGTTTGCTTGAATCCGTGTCGTAACCTCCTTGAATCGTCATCTTGAATTTGCTTGAATCCGAGTCGTGTGTGACACACTCTCCTTAAGACTAATTCGCCCCCTCACTACGAGTGCTCGAGGTCTTCAATGGACGTTAGTCTTCCAGGACAAAACGGATGAATCGGAACAACTTTGCACTTAAAGTTTTCCGGCGAATCTCACTATGCTTAAACAAAATCACCACTCAAAACTAATCTAGGAGGCCAAAGAAAAAGATGAACAAATTTCAAGAGGAAGGAGGAAGATTGAAGGAAAAATTATTTCTTTCATTTGAGGGTTACACACTTATAGCTCCACCAAAAGTCCCCAATTAAACTTGATTATTATGGGAGCAATTATACTTGCAATCATGGGGAGTCTCTCCACATTTTGTAACTCTTATTGCAAGTAATGATCCCAATTAATCATTTTACCGTTACTTCAATATTGGGTTAAATTTAAAACATAATTTATAATTTAAATCCACCAATTTTGAGCTATCATATCCTTCACATCAAATAATAAATTGGACATCTAGATATACCATTTTAATGTTCTCACTAAATGGAACATAAATCCACAATAATCTTTGTCGAACGACAAACGATTCAATTAAGGAAAATACACAATTTCCTTCACAAACAACAAATTTTTCCAACAGAGCTTTCCTCGATTCATAACTCGTGAGATGTAGGTTTTTGATTTCCTTATGGTCTTGAAATTATATATGGAATTTGTGTTGGAGCAAGGGTGGAAGAAGCGAATGTTAATATTTTGAAAGAGCGAAAAGGACTTTGTATAAAGGGAATTAGGGTTGGAGACAACCCTTAAGATAGTAAGCGACAGAAGGAAGAGGATGCTTATATGAAAACCATGAACCTTGACGGAATTTTCATATTAGCTCGCGTGGCTCATCCATCCTCAACTTTATTAGCTCGGGTCGTTCATCAATCCTCAATGACCAGATAAAAAATGCGGAAACACGAATGAAAAGATGGAGTATTTTAGATCCACAGAATTCTGGCTTCTTTGAAAAAATCTTGATCCATTTCAGATTGAATAATGAGTGCGTCTGCTGAGAAACGCGTTTCTCCATAACTATGGAGAAACGTGTTTTTCATAGCCAGAAGCTTTACATTTGATAACCAGAAAAAAAAAACCCAAGGCCAAGACCAAAAGCTTCTGGATATCGAGAAGCTTTGCATTTGATAGCCAGAAGCTTTGCAGTTGATATCCAGAAGCTTTGTATTTGATAGCCAGAAGGATGTGAAATGTATATCCAGAAAAAAAAAAACCCAAGGCCAAGACCAAAAAGCTTCTGGATATCCAGAAGCTTTGCATTTGATAAGGAAAGCTTTGCGGTTGATATCCGTAAGCTTTGTATTTGATAGCCGAAGGATGTGAAATGTATATCCGTAAACTGTTAGGTGCATATCCGTAAAACTGTTAGGTGCATATCCGAAATGTGTTAGGGCATATCCGAGAAATTGCTATTGAAGGTTTACGGATATCAGAAACCTTCAAATGTATATCCAGAAACATTTTGAAGGTTTCTGGATATTCATTTGAAGGTTTCTGGATATCACTTTCATAGGTTTCTGGCTATCTAGCTCATTGTCGCGCGACATGTCGGGACCCGTTTCTCCATAACTTATGGAGAAACGCGTTTCTCCCTAGATTTTGTGTTGAATAATAGCTTTGTTGCAGCATCCATTTAGTTGGACGGCGAATATTTTTACTGTCTTCATAAACGCAGAAAACTAAATCATGATTTGCGGAAAAACTAATTTGGTCCTGATGCTATGAACTTGCATTTTTTACTACAAAGGATCATATGATCTCGCAACAACAATATTTGAACGTTGATGGCAATCGTACTTCCACCCTTGTTATCGGGCTCTCCATCTACTTCATATAACAGTTAATAAGGTTTACATAAACATACTATTTACAAAGTTGAGCCGTATGTTCAAGAATCTTATATACGTCAATTATATATAGATATAGATATAGATCTGCACCAAAAAAAAAAAAAAACACAAACTCATAATATGTGTACAATCTCAAGTGAAAAAAAAAATGAAATAAATAAATCAGAGAAAAAAACATAAATATATGCACGTTTAACCCTGAGCATCAGGAATCAGCCTGCGATTTGACCGTTCTCCGCCATCATCCTTATCTGTTCCCCTGAACAAACGATCCAAAGGCGACTTAATTGACCTCATCAAATTCTTCTGAGTTGCCGTCAAATCATCCTCACCTGCCGACCTTACCGAGTTTACTTGCGATAAAGTGGGCGGCGTCATTATAATGTTCCATCCACCTGATCGCCCAGCACTGTCAAACCGCTCATAATTCTTACCTCGACTAGTTCCTACGCTACTACTCCGGTAACCTTTCCTCGGACTTTTCACAGTACTAAGAAACCCAGAGGTCGGGCTGCGGCTAGGTGACTTCTTCATCAACTGGCTCCGGACATTCTCAGGTAACCTTAACGTGAACCTCTCACGATTTTCCCCTACATGTTGTACAAATAAGTGACCCGTTGAATATGAGCGATGGAATTTACTAGAATTTACAGTATTTTTCAATCTCATTGGTGTTGATCTAGGTGGACGTCGGTTTGGTGTGTTTATTAGCTCCGGAGTAGTAGTATCACTTATATCTATGATCAGATCAACTAAGTCAGAATCAGAACCAGAACCATTAACATTTCTAGCTGGTGACGTTGACTGATGATCAGTTAAATTATGATCAAGAGTAGTAGTAATCATGTGACTAATTATCAGTTGGCCGGGTTTAGGATAGAGGTTAGCACGGCAGAGGGGGCAAGTAACATTAAGAATTAGCCAAGCGTCAATACAATTGGGATGAAAAACATGGCAGCACTCCGGAAGCAAACGTAGAATTTCATCATCTTCAAACTCCAATAAGCAGACAGCGCATTCTAGCGTGGCCTGGCCTATCTTGTGCTTCTTGACCTCAGAATATAAAAAGGTGGGGAACGTATTAACCACCGCTGGGTCCAGCCCACGCTCACGTGGCGGCAGACTTGGTGATCGGCTGGTGGTGCCGGGGTGGTGGAGGAGGAAAAATCGGCGGTTGCTGCACTGACGCATGCATAGAGAGGTGAAGGCGGCTAGGAAGAAAATGGAAATGAAGAAAACAAGTACAACGGACATGCCCTGGCTGAGTGATTGTTCTGAGCCCCTATCATGTTCACCGTCGTCCTGTGCAACGGCAAGTTGTCGGGCGAGGAGGACAAGGATGAGGCAGTTGATGCCATGGCGCAATTCGAAGCAATTCATAACTCATGAGATGTAGATTCCGTTTTGACTCGCCAAGGGACAATGTACTGTAGTATATATGGAGTTGTGTTTAGAGGAGGAATGGAAGGAGGGGATGTTAAATTTATTTTAATCAACCTCATAAATGGACAGTTATATTAACTCAAGTATTCACTAATTGTAATTTTTTTAACACGATTAATATAAATAACAATATATTTATTACTAAAATTACCTAAAAAAAATCTTATGATAGTGAAGAAAACAAAAAAAAGAATAGTAATACCCTTTTTTAAGGAAAGAACACCTTCACATAAGTAAATGTCAAAGGTAATTTGCCTAGTAAGTTTCTTTTATGGACAAATCAATTAACCTCAAGTTACTCATTAATATAAATGCATCATAATTTATTATGCGATATTATATTATACTGCAATCAATTTGCAGTATTTAATAATTATGATATAGCATGCTCAATATTGCCTCCCGCCAACACCACCACCGCCCGCCGTTGCAGCCCACCGCCCCCAGCAGCGGTCGTCGCCCGTCACATGCTACCACATGTCGTCGATCGCCCGATCATCGAAATCCGGTAGACAGTCGGCGAAATCTGATCACCGGTTGTCGGCGCCACTTATTATACTATATAATATGCAGTATTATGTATTATCATTTAGTATGCAGTATTATTAAATAATAATATAAATTCTTTCCGTCCCGTTCAAAGTTTCACATTTTATCTAAATGGGTGTCTCGGTAGAAGTTTTACCGTTCCTAAAATGGAAAAAGATTTATTAATATTCTATTATACATACCCCACTTCTCATACTCACATTCATAAATTATGGAGTCCACTTGTCATATCCACTAATTTTTTTCCCTCACATATTTAAATTGTGGGTGCCACTTGTTATACCCAATCACTTATTCTCTCTCACAACCATTGTTCACTCAACATTTTTCTTAAATTTTGTGTCACTCCCAAAATGATGAAGTTTGGACCGGGGCGGAGGGAGTATGATTAAAAGGAATTTATGGAAGATTATAAAACCTTTTAAAAACTTATAAGGAATTCTCCCAATCAAAATACGATGGTTGCAATATGGATCAGGTTGGCTGGTATAGAGAAGGATGGAGCGCGTAATTTACCAAAGGTTGACATCCCTAATATAAATATTGTATCTAATTTTAACTTTTTTATTAATCCTATTTTTATCAAATTAAGATTCTTGAAGCTTATATGTGGAATAAATATGGATATGATTCCTATCCATATTTCACACAATTTTACTCAACTGAAGTTTCTTGCATTTTGAAACTCGAAACTCGAATTTTCGTAAATAAAATTATCATTTTTTTATTTTATTTTTTGATCGAAAAAATATCATTTTTTTAATTATCAGCTAATGTTAATTGTTCATTAATAATCAGAAAACAATTGTTCAATAAATAAGATTATCGTCTTAGAAGAAAACAATTTCCCTCGTCTCATAGTAATATTACGCATTTTTAAATAAAAATAATGTTGAATATGTTCTTTAAAATATTTGACAAGTAAATTGCGACAATTATTATGAGACGAAAAATCTATGATTTTGAGTTTAATGAAGTGCATCACGCGATCATATCTGCATAGGAGATAATTGATCAATAATTCAACTACCCAAGATTATTTTTATTTTATTTTAATATTTGCAATTTCCACATTCATTTTTAATTATAACAAGGTCAATCTCTACCTTTCCAATATTCCCGCAACCTGTGAAAATCCGATAAATGGCATTATAAAACTTTTAGGGGCCGTTTGGTAGTCCTTCTTAGGACCGGATATGATTATTAGTCTAATAAGCTTGATATTTGGTAGATTAAATATAATCGAAGTAATAATCCTAACAATACAGATAAGACCTCTTATCGTCTCTTATTCCCTTCATATTTATCCAAAAAAAATAGGTAATATTATTAATCCCTGAATTAATAATTTTTTCACTATTTTTTTTTTTTTAAGACGAATTAATCCTGTCAGACTACAAACGAGGCTTTAGCATATTCCTATTTGACTAAGGTAAGGTGCGGCCCTATTAAAGTTTCAAAAGGCACTTTACTCTAAATTAAAGTTGTTGGTATAAGATTAGAATAAAATAAGTAGAAATGTTAAGCATTACGTTGGAACCTAACTCGTCTTCATTTAATTTAATCTTAATTTATCATTAGCTGAAAAATTATACACCAAATTTATATTCTTTTCATTATCTGATCACCTCCATGACCAGGGTTACACGTTAGTGCTGTTCCGATGTTATTAGGTGTCTAATTTAATTTAAGTATTCTAACTCCATAATAAGTGTCGTTTCACCTTAAAATCGATAGGGTTCAGGGTTTTTATATATATGATAGGTAAGATTTGTCAATTTTCGATATAAAATAATGTATCTAACACCATTTAGCCGGGCTTTGCCAATGCATAAAGCGTGGACATATAAATCGGGTGGCACTGAGCCCGCACGGGTAACGAAATACCATTTTAAAGTTTTTGATTCTTGGAACCAATTGATTTCTAAGGAGAGCGGTACAGGATTTTCATATATTATAGACAAAGTAATTCTCGATATGAAATAATGTCGTTAACATTAATCATTAAAAACAATGTACAAACAAATAAAATATGAAGTACATTATTTTAAATATTGACAAGTCAACTGCAACCGAGTTGTATCGAAAACAACTATGGAGTTTCATAATATACTAAAAGATAAGCAAATCCATTTAGAAATTAATGCTCCAGGAATTTTCAGTGGTGTTGTTTATTATAGATCCCATCTCATGAACCTCGAGGGAATTTACATGCTAGAAGCTAGGATGTCTATATAGAATTTCAATTGAACGGAATATAATTCTCCTCCTATCAAAAACCCTTAAAAATAAGGGAAGCAATGAGCACTCAGAATCCTAATTCAAAAGGGATTTATTCTTCCTCAAGAAGTCTTATTTGGAGCGGACTCCTAGCGAGTTAAGGAACCTAAATTAGACAAAGATTCACTCTCCTAATACAACTCAGCTATGGAACTCCTATTCTTGCAGGACTCACCACTTGAAAGCTATAAATAAGGGTCTTGACCCTCACACAAAAGGTACATTCAAACACCCTCTCAATACTATAATACGTCTTCCCTCCCGATTTATATCATCTCCATATACAGATGCTTATTCTCACACCGGAGGGTTTGCGCGGGGGTAACTCCCCGCGCCCTAACGGTGTTTGTTTTGCAGATTCGTTCGTTGTTCGTCCAGGAATCCAATGCCGCGTTCTCGACTGATTAAGTACCCCCGGTACCGCTTATTTTTTGCTGCATCAGTTTGGTTCCATTGCCGGGAACGAGAGCATCGCGAACGACGGACGGACGGATGACGATGATGGCAATAATAATTAAAAAAAAAAAAAAACCTTAACTTCTTAAACCCTCCCCCAATTCCAAAACTGAATATTCCACCATTAATGGTTGCCGTCATCGGAAACGGAGATTCTTCATCCACCATAAATATGGCAGACCCTCTTCTCTCCTGTATTCGCCAAAACCCCTCACCCATGACTAATTACACTTCCAATAAAGCTCCTAAGCTCGAGAATGGTTCAACCCCTTCCTCTTCCGCCGTACAACTCATGAACCAACAGAATCAGATGGAAAAAATCGAACCCAGGCCGAAGACGAAGATTGTTTGTACGCTCGGACCGGCGTCGAGGTCGGTGGAGATGATCGAGAAGTTGTTAAGGGTAGGTATGAATGTGGCTCGGTTCAATTTCTCACATGGTTCTCATGAATATCACCAGGAGACTCTCGATAATCTCCGTACTGCTATGCACAATACCCGAATTATCTGTGCCGTCATGTTAGATACCAAGGCAACAATAAACAAAAAGGGCAGCAGCATGCGAGCCACTTCATCCCCGGGTCCTAAGTGTGCCTCGACATCGTGAGTTCAGTTCCGTTAAAACACTACAAGGAAAATCGGATTTAGCTACGGCAAATTCCGTAGCTAAAATGAAGATTCCGTAGCTAAATCGTGTTTAGCTACGGATTTATTCCGTAGCTATTCCGTGGGTGCAGGTTCGTCGCTAAATTGGGCGTCGCTGTTTTGTAGCTAATTTAGAGACGGATGTGTCCGTCTCTAATTTAGAGACAGATATGGCCGTCTCTAAATTAGAGACAGATATGTCCGTCTCTAAATTAGAGACAGATATGTCCGTCTACGGATTAGCGACAGATTTTCCGTCTCTATTTAATTTGTCATTTAATTTTCGAACCATTTTAGCCTCGGATATTTCCGTAGCTAAATTGATATTTTTTAAAAAAAAATTAAATATATATTTAAAAATATATATTAATATATATTAATATATATTAATATATATTAATATATATATATATATATATATATATATATATATATATATATTAAAATATATTAATATATATTTTTAAATATATATTAAATCGAGTCCCTTACCTTTTTTATTTTCAAATCGGTCCCTTAACTTTTATTATTTTCATATCGGTCCCTTAACTTTTATTATTATCAAATCGAGTCCCTAAATTTCTATTATACTCAAATAGTCCTCACAAACTTCCACCTCCACCACCAATGCGGGAATAGGCCAAGTTTGGCCCCAACAGAATCCTCCGTGCTTAGGCCAAATGGCCCGAAGCTCGGCAGACACCAAACCTGAGGCGGCCGCATGGAACCCAATGAGGCGTGCGCCTCAACCTCAGTAACTTGGCCCCAAAATTGACACATTGATGCGGCCGCATGAAGAAAACTGAGGCGGCCGCTTCAGGCAACAACCTCACCTCAACATTACCAGAATTCATTCCAATCGGACTGTTATTACCACCATTAACAAAAAATTCTTGAAACTCGATGCTATTTTCGTCCATATTCTCATCCGATTACGGAATAGAGTTGAGCAGAGCTCCGTGTAGCAAACGAGGTTAAAGGCTCATCATCGTTGTAAACCTTCAAATCGGACCTCGGGTTTTGGTTAGGAGTCTTTACTATTGGCGATAATTTACGTCGTTTCTTATCATCAAGCGATTCTTCTTCTTTGTTTAAGTTGCCATGGAAGGTAAGAACGGGCATTTCCTTCCACAGAGCTACAAATTGGACACGCAAGGCTGCCTTGCTTCCTCGCATGGTTGGCTATGCACGGAAAATGGAAGCTGTGAGAACATTCGGCCGTAAAAATAGCCATTCCTTGGCCTGTCTTCAGGCTCTGCAAGCAAATACCATCCTCAGTTGAATCCAACAACAACCCAACAACATTACCCCATAAAACCACACTTTGGAGAATATTTTAAACATTTAGGTTTCCAAAATTTTGAATCTTTACAAAATCACCAAAAAAATAAAATCAAAATCAAAATCCAACCAAAGCGAAATCCAACCAAATCAAAATCAAAATCCGGGTTTTGATTTAGATCGATCGATAGAGAGAGAGAGAGAGAGAGAGAGAGAGAGAGAGAGAGAGTTTACCATACTAGGTTTCCACGAATTGAACGGCGAGGCTGAAGAGACGGTGAGGGATACGGCGGAGGCTGAGACGGTGAGAGAGAGAGAGAGAAAAGGGTTGCTTAGGTTTGACAGAGGATTTTGAGTTTTGTAAAATGAAGAGAGAGAGAGAGAGAGAGAGAGAGAGTGACGGAGGGAGAAGATGACTGAAGCCGTGGTGTCGCCGGTGGATGAAGAAGACGGTGAGGGAAATGAGAGAGAGAAACCGTTACTATGCCAAGGCTGCGGAAGTGGAAGCGCCATCGAAGAAGTGAATCGCCGCGAAGTTACCTTCTTTGCGTGCGGCGGTGAAGATGGAGGGAGGGAAGCGTAGAGAGAGAAAGCCGTTGATGCGGGACGGTGAGAGAGAGAGAATTGCGAGAGGTGTTTGAGTTTTTGAATGAAGAGAGAGAGAGAGAGAGAGAAATGAGGAGAGAAATAGAGAGAGGGAGGGAGTAAGTGGGTTTGTTTAAATTATTTTGGGCCTTTGGATTGAATGGATTGAAGGGTCGGATCTTGCTTGGCTCTCAATCCACAGTTAAATTTTTTAAACCCAATCAAACAATCCCACATTACATACTTATATTTATTTCACACTATATTATGCATTAACTAAAATATTTATGCCTAATATTAAAAATAATAATATTTATTATTAATAATATTTATTATTAAATTATTAATTATATAATTGATTAATTAATTAATATTAATATTAAGTATATAAACAGTAATAATATTAATAATAGTATTAATAATAACTAGTAATTTTTACATGCTTTTATTTGATTTACCCAAAATTTTAGTTATAGTAGTATGCCTAATATCAAGAATAATAACATTATCATATAATTAGTAATAATTCTTAATAATAAGACTAATAATGATGTTATTGTTAATTATTCAAATATGTAATTGAATTTATTAATAATTATTATTATATAATTAGTAATAATACATAACATCAAAAATAATAATGTTATTAATTAATAAAATATTCATTAATTTAATTATTTTAAATTTATTAATAATAATTTAATAATTTAAACTTCTAAGAAATATTAATATACCTAAGTAATAATTGATATTAATAAATTATAAAAAATACTTATTAACAATAACAATAATTTAATCTTTAAAGAAAATAGTAATTAGTAATAATACTTAATAATAAGACTAATAATGATGTTATTGTCAAAATGGTATACGGCTACCTCGTTTATTTTTTTTTTTAATTTTTTTCTACATTCTAAATGTCATTTAAAGTGTTTTTCATCTCTATGACTTTCCTCAAAATCCAAATGGAAATTGAGTTACAAATATGTGTCATTATTTAGGGTTTAGGGTATAGGGTTTAGGGGTTAGGGTATAGGGTATAGAGTTTAAGGTTTAGGGTATAGGGTATAGGGTTTAGGGGTTAGGGTATAGGGTTTAGGGTATAGGGTTTAGGGTTTAGGGTTTAAGGTTTAGGGGTTAGGGTTTAGGGTTTTTAGGGTTTTATGTGTCCCGATCTTGTGAAAATGGTATACGGTTACCTCGTTTATTTTTTTTTAATTTTTTTCTACATTCTAAATGACATTTAAAGTGTTTTTCATCTTTATGACTTTCCTCAAAATTCAAATGGAAATTGAGTTACAAATATGTGCCATTAGTTAGGGTTTTAAGGAATGTGTCCCGATCTTGTGAAAATGGTATACGGCTACCTCGTTTATTTTTTTTTATTTTTTTCTACATTCTAAATGACATTTAAAGTGTTTTTCATCTTAATGACTTTCCTCAAAATCCAAATGGAAATTGAGTTACAAATATGTGCCATTATTTAGGGTTTAGGGTATAGGGTTTAGGGGTTAGGGTATAGGGTATAGGATTTAGGGTTTAGGGGTTAGGGTATAGGGTTTAGGGTTTAGGGTATAGGGTTTAGGGGTTAGGGGTTAGGGTTTAGGGTTTAGGGTCTAGGGTTTAGGGTATAGGGTTTTGGGGTTAGGGTTTAGGGGTTAGGGTATAGGGTTTAGGGGTTAGGGGTTAGGGTTTAGGGTTTAGGGGTTATGGTATAGGGTTTAGGGTATAGGGTTTAGGGGTTAGGGGTTAGGGTTTAGGGTATAGGGTTTAGGGTTTAGGGTTTAGGGTTTAGGGTTTAGGGTTTAGGGTTTAGGGTTTAAGGGTTAGGGTATAGGATTTAGGGTTTAGGGTTTAGGGTTTAGGGTATAGGGTTTAGGGTTTAGGGTATAGGGTATAGGATTTAGGGTTTAGGGGTTAGGGTTTAGGGTTTAGGGTTTAGGGTATAGGGTTTAGGGGTTAGGGGTTAGGGTTTAGGGTTTAGGGTTTAGGGTATAGGAAACCCTACACACTATGCTAACCCCTAAACCACTAAATCCTCAACCCCTAAACCACAAGCCACAACCCTATACCCTAAACCTAACCCCTAAAGCCCTAACCCCTAAACCTAAACCACTATACCACTAAACCCTAAACCTTGTACCTATACCTTAAACCACAACCCCAAACCACATACCACCATACCTGCCATACCCAACCCCTAACCCTAACCCCAACCACACAAACCACTAAACCACTACACCTAAACCACATACCACATACCTAAACCCTAAACCACAGTACCTATCTACCTAAACCCTAACCCCAAACCTATACCTAAACCACTAAACCCATACCCTATACCCAAACCTAGCCACATACCAAACCTATGCACATACCCTAACCTAAACCCTAAACCACAACCCTAAATCCTAAACCTAAACCCTAAACCCTATACCCTAAACCACATACCACATACCAAACCCTATATTAATTGACTAGAAAACAATATTTTAGCCTTTGTTAATTAGTGGTTTTTTTTAGAAAAATTTATATAAAAAAAGATAGAAAAAAACTAAACAAATGAAAGTATATGGAAGAAAAGTCAAAAGAGGGACGGACTACCCTATATTTATTTTTTATTTTTTTAAAAAAAAATTATTGACTAGAAAACAATATTTTAGCCTTTGTTAATCAGTGGTTTTTTTTAGAAAAAGTTATAGAAAAAAAGAGATAAAAAAAACTAAACAAATGAAAGTATATGGAAGAAAAGTCAAAAGAGGGACGGACTACCCTATATTTATTTTTTTAAAAAATTTTTATTGACTAGAAAACAATATTTTAGCCTTTGTTAATCAGTGGTTTTTTTTTAGAAAAAGTTATAGAAAAAAAGATAGAAAAAAACTAAACAAATGAAAGTATATAGAAGAAAAGTCAAAAGAGGGACGGACTACCCTATATTTATTTTTATTTTTTTTAAATTTTTATTGACTAGAAAATAATATTTTAGCCTTTGTTAATCAGTGGTTTTTTTTTAGAAAAAGTTATAGAAAAAAAGATAGAAAAAAACTAAACAAATGAAAGTATATAGAAGAAAAGTCAAAAGAGGGACGGACTACCCTATATTTATTTTTTTCTTTTTAAAAAAAAATTTATTGACTAGAAAACAATATTTTAGCCTTTGTTAATCAGTGGTTTTTTTTAGAAAAAGTTATATAAAAAAAGATAGAAAAAAACTAAACAAATGAAAGTATATAGAAGAAAAGTCAAAAGAGGGATGGACAACCCTATATTTATTTTTATTTTTAAAAAAAATTATTGACTAGAAAACAATATTTTAGCCTTTGTTAATCAGTGGTTTTTTTTAGAAAAAGTTATAGAAAAAAGATAGAAAAAACTAAACAAATGAAAGTATATAGAAGAAAAGTCAAAAGAGGACGGACTACCCTATATTTATTTTTTATTTTTTTTAAATTTTTATTGACTAGAAAACAATATTTTAGCCTTTGTTAATCAGTGGTTTTTAGAAAAAGTTATAGAAAAAAAGATAGAAAAAAACTAAACAAATGAAAGTATATAGAAGAAAAGTCAAAAGAGGGACGGACTACCCTATATTTATTTATTTTTTTTTAAAAATTTTTATTGACTAGAAAACAATATTTTAGCCTTTGTTAATTAGTGGTTTTTTTGTTTAGAAAAAGTTATAGAAAAAAAGATAGAAAAAACTAAACAAATGAAAGTATGTAGAAGAAAAGTCAAAAGAGGGACGGACTACCCTATATTTATTTTTATTTTTTTAAAAAAATTTATTGACTAGAAAACAATATTTTAGCCTTTGTTAATCGAGTGTTTTTTTTTAGAAAAAGTTATATAAAAAGATAGAAAAAAACTAAACAAATGAAAGTATATAGAAGAAAAGTCAAAAGAGGGACGGACTACCCTATATTTATTTTTTATTTTTTTAAATTTTTTTTATTGACTAGAAAATAATGTTTTAGCCTTTGTTAATCAGTGGTTTTTTTTAGAAAAAGTTATAGAAAAAAAGATAGAAAACAACTAAACAAATGAAAGTATATAGAAGAAAAGTCAAAAGAGGGACGGACTACCCTATATTTATTTTTTATTTTTTTTTTAAATTTTTATTGACTAGAAAACAATATTTTAGCCTTTGTTAATTAGTGTTTTTTTTTTAGAAAAAGTTATATAAAAAAAGATAGAAAAAAACTAAACAAATGAAAGTATATAGAAGAAAAGTCAAATTTAGAGACGGATACTAAATCTGTCTCTAAATTTTAGAGACAGATGTTGAATCTGTCACTAAATTAGAGACGGATTCAAAAATCTGTCTCTAAATTAGAGACGGATTAAAATTTGTCTCTAAAGTTTAGAGACGGATTCTGAATCTGTCTCTAATTTAGAGACGGATTCTTAATCTGTCTCTAATTTAGAGACAGATACCAAACCCGTCTCTAAAATTTAGAGACGGAATCTGAATCCGTCTCTAATTTAGAGACAGAATCAGATTCCGTCTCTAAATTAGAGACGGATTCGGATTTCGTCTACGATTTAGAAGGCAGATTCGATTCCGTCTACGAGATTAGAGACGGTTCATATTCCGATCTACGAGATTAGAAGACGGAATCTGAATCCGTCTCTAATTTAGAGACGGAATCCGAATCCGTCTCTGATTTTTGGTTCTGTCTCTAATCTGTCGCCAAATTAGCTACGGATTCCGTCCGTCTCTAAATTTCCGTCTCTAAATCCGGTTTTCCTTGTAGTGAAAGGCGACCTGGGACAGCTTTCTTGACAAGCTTGTCTACATCTATAGAGCCCAAGTCCAAGCAACGACGAACTCGCAATTGTCTAGTTGGTGATCCATTCGACCCATATTCTCTGGTCGGCCTTTGCGAGCCTCCTCATCAGACATTTGTAGCAAGCATCAGACCAACGTTCTGTACAGAAATTCCAGGTGCACTCTTTCCAATTTAGTCATCAATATATGCTATCTTTGGATGCTCATTGTTATTTCCAGTAACATGTCCAAACACATGAGTTTATTTTTTATTGCCATGAACAATCTGTTGCCCTAAGAAAAATAAATTATGCATTTTATTTTCCTTGGAAGCTAGGACCAAATTGACTTTATGCTTTCGATCTTGAGCTGAAAACCATTACAATAGCTCATTTTATTAATCATTTGACTCTTTGTCGAGGTACAATGCAATGACAATCACTCATGCAAACAACTTCAGATACTCAACAATTCCATCCAGTTGGGCATGGTATGCCGGTTGGTCAAGATGCAACCACAACCAGTGCTACGAGTTCAAAAGGGCGCTATCCCCATTCATTACCCATACACGGGAATGAATGACACAAAGCAAGACATCCCATATACGGGGTTGAGCTCGACTACAAAGCAAGACATCCCATATACGGGGTTGAGCTCGACCACTACAAAGCAAGACATCCCATATACGGGGTTGAGCTCGACCACAACAAAGCAAGACATCCCATATACGGGGTTGAGCTCGACCACAACAAAGCAAGACATCCCATATACGGGGTTGAGCTAGACACGTGACGCCTATTCGTATTTCTCGGGGGCCAGCTATGACTAGAAGATAAGGAGAGCTGAGGGACGTAGACTTTCTTGATACGGTTCTGTCCGTCCCAGATTTAGCCCCTCTTCTCGTCAGCGGCCATACCCTGACTTGAGATAAGGAGAGCTGCAGGACGTTGACGAACTAATTCAGATGGAGATACCAGACGTTCGTGATACAGTTCTGTCCGTCCCAGATTTAGCCCCTCTTCTCGTCAGCGGCCATACCCTGACTTGAGACAAGGAGAGGCGTAGGACGTTGACGAACTAATTCAGATGGAGATACCAGACGTTCGTGATACAGTTCTGTCCGTCCCAGATTTAGCCCCTCTTCTCGTCAGCGGCCATACCCTGACTTGAGACAAGGAGAGCTGTAGGACGTTGACGAACTAATTCAGATGGAGATACCAGACGTTCGTGATACAGTTCTGTCCGTCCCAGATTTAGCCCCTCTTCTCGTCAGCGGCCATACCCTGACTTGAGACAAGGAGAGCTGCAGGACGTAGACGAACTAGTGGAAATGATTCAATGAAATTCAAATTCACTTCTTCAAACGTGCAAGGCCACTATCAACTACTGACACCAACGCTGGAAGACGAGGATCTCATCTCCTACTCTTGCCTTACGTCTTGACGAGGGTCCACCTCGACTCAATGACTATAGGCTCTTCACGGCAGGCGAGGATCTCTCCTCGGCCTGCGGACTTACCTTACATCTGACGAGGGTCCGCCTCGATTCAAGGATTACAAGGTTCCAACCATCTACCTTACATCCTGGCGAGGGTCCGCCTCAATTCAAGGATTACAAGGTTCAAACAATCAACCTTACATCCTGACGAGGGTCCGCCTCGATTCAAGGATTATAAGGTTCAAACAATCAACCTTACATCCTGACGAGGGTCCGCCTCGATTCAAGGATTACAAGGTTCCAACAATCTACCTTACATCCTGACAAGGGTCCGCCTCGATTCAAGGATTACAAGGTTCCAACAATCAACCTTACATCCTGACGAGGGTCCGCCTCGATTCAAGGATTACAAGGTTCCAAACATCTACCTTACATCCTGACGAGGGTCCGCCTCGATTCAAGGATTACAAGGTTCCAACCATCTACCTTACATCCTGACGAGGGTCCGCCTCAATTCAAGGATTACAAGGTTCAAACAATCAACCTTACATCCTGACGAGGGTCCGCCTCGATTCAAGGATTATAAGGTTCAAACAATCAACCTTACATCCTGACGAGGGTCCGCCTCGATTCAAGGATTATAAGGTTCAAACAATCAACCTTACATCCTGACGAGGGTCCGCCTTGATTCAAGGATTACAAGGTTCCAACAATCTACCTTACATCCTGACGAGGGTCCGCCTCGATTCAAGGATTACAAGGTTCCAACAATCAACCTTACATCCTGACGAGGGTCCGCCTCGATTCAAGGATTACAAGGTTCAAACAATCAACCTTACATCCTGACGAGGGTCCGCCTCGATTCAAGGATTACAAGGTTCCAACCATCTACCAGGGTCCGCCTCGATTCAAGGATTACAAGGTTCCAACCATCTACCTTACATCCTGACGAGGGTCCGCCTCGATTCAAGGATTACAAGGTTCCAACAATCAACCTTACATCCTGACGAGGGTCCGCCTCGATTCAAGGATTACAAGGTTCCAACCATCTACCTTACATCCTGACGAGGGTCCGCCTCGATTCAAGGATTACAAGGTTCAAACAATCAACCTTACATCCTGCCAAGGATCCGCCTCGATTCAAGGATTACAAGATTCAAACAGTCAAGATTAAGGAGTCTCCCTCGGCATAATGACTTGAGTCAGACAAAAATATCAAATCATCTAGAACCGAGCTAACCTCCTTGTTCTACATTATCAAAGGTATGAGACAAGCTTCCTCGTCTTCCCAAAATTGTTTTGACACTTGGCTAGTATTCAACATACAAATATTCAACAACGAGGTCAAAATCAACCACAGGGTATGACTCCTTAGACAAAGACTAAACTTCCTTCTTTTACTTCGATGCAAGCAAGGAAGTTGGGGGCCACTGAACGGAATATAATTCTCCTCCTATCAAAAACCCTTAAAAATAAGGGAAGCAATGAGCACTCAGAATCCTAATTCAAAAGGGATTTATTCTTCCTCAAGAAGTCTTATTTGGAGCGGACTCCTAGCGAGTTAAGGAACCTAAATTAGACAAAGATTCACTCTCCTAATACAACTCAGCTATGGAACTCCTATTCTTGCAGGACTCACCACTTGAAAGCTATAAATAAGGGTCTTGACCCTCACACAAAAGGTACATTCAAACACCCTCTCAATACTATAATACGTCTTCCCTCCCGGTTTATATCATCTCCATATACAGATGCTTATTCTCACACCGGAGGGTTTGCGCGGGGGTAACTCCCCGCGCCCTAACGGTGTTTGTTTTGCAGATTCGTTCGTTGTTCGTCCAGGAATCCAATGCCGCGTTCCCGACTGATTAAGTACCCCCGGTACCGCTTATTTTTTGCTGCATCATCAATTATTCTTTGTTTTCTATTTTATTTTTCTTTGTACGGAATAAAAATGGAATTGGATCTGGTCTTCAATAGATAAGTCTTAGTTGTGATTCGTCATATTTGCAAACGAATGGAGCTGACCAAAGCCCGAAGATTTTTAAGGGTGAGGGTAGGCCTGTCTCAATAATTATAGGGGCTATGAGTTAAATATAAAAATTGGAATCCTTAATATTTTAAAATTTTATACAATGAAATGATTGCAATAATATTGAAATAATAAACAAACAATTCATTAAAATTAAAAAATATTAAAAGAAAAACAAACTTTTTAATTAAGATTGAAAAAATAGAATGAAAGTTAACTAAAAAAGAATGGAAGAAAAGTCCAAAAAATAAAATGAGAAAAAAAGCCCAAAAATAATAAGAATGAAAGGAGAGTCGCAAACAAGTAGAAGAAAAGTCCAAAAAGAATGAATAAAAGAATAGAAAAAATGGTAAAGAAGTGTTCTCCCTATGGTTCGAAGTTGGCCAAAAGACTAAACAAAGAACACTTTATCCACCAGACCACTTCCATTTTCCTGAAACACTTCGGTGTCTAATATATATTATGTATAAAAAAAGTTAAAATTTGGGGCCTTTAAATTTTTTGGGCCCTGTACTATTGGGCCTCTTGCACCTGGTCAAAACCGGGTCTGGGTCAGGGGATAGTCAAATGAATGGGCCCTAAATTTTTATTTTATATTTCGCAAAACTCAAATAATTTTTTTGATATATATATATATATATATATATATATATATATATATATATATATATATATATATATATATATATATATATATATATATATATATATTTAGATATATTGAAACAGAAAACCAATATGAGACAAATAGTATTGGCATAAAAAGAAATGGAAACTTTACCCATTCATATGAAGATAGTAATTTCACATTAAACATGATAAAAAAAAGAATTTAAGTTAGATAAAAAAGTTTTAAGAAAAGATTTCCAAAATGAAGAAAATAATGAAAATAGAAAATTATTCTTCAAAACATATGACGAAAAAGAACAAAAAATAATTAAAGAAACATATTATGAATTTTGCAAAATACAAGAAATGCATATACCATTTTTTGACTTCTTAAATGACGAATATCTATATAAAATAACTCCAATATCTCAAAATATTAGGAAATGGTATAAAATAACCGCAAACAATTTACCAAGTAATGAATTTTATGAAAGTGAAAAACCCCCTCTTGAACCAGCTTATTTTTGAAAAAAATGGAATAACCCATGAAATTTTACCAATAGTTCACCCTGACCAGATAGAAGAAAAATTAACCAAAGACCTACATTTACAAAATAATTGGACGAATTTATCAATACACACAATTGGACAACAATTGGATAGAGTAGAAGATAAGATAGATAATGTCACGACTGGAATAGCAATGGTAAAAGAAGAAGTAGACAGCCTCACAACACAAACGGATTTTCCCACACCTATTAATAAACAACCAGAAACAGGAATAATATCAAAAAGATATACAGAATATGCGAAATTATACAATAAAACACCATCAAATAGAAAAGAACAAGCACCAACATCATATAATAAGCAGATACCACCTTCTAAAAACCCATTTAGAATGTCAGGGGTTAGACCAACATTACACAATACTTTAAATGATTTAATGGAAAACATAAAATCATATATACAAATAAAAGAAGAAACAGGTACAAGTAATAACAAAAACATCAGAGTACTAACAGAATACAATGAAGAATCAACATCTGAATCAGAATGCACCCCTAATTCTGAAGACCATGATACAAACAATGAAAACAAATCAATACCAATTAGAGCCGTCAATACGGGAATACGGGACGGGACGGAACGAAATTACGTTGTCCCACGACGGGAACGGGACGAGACGGGACGGGACAAAACGGGACGGGACTAAAATACTCCGTCCCATCCCGTCCCATTTGCGGGACGCGGGATCCCGCGGGACCCATGCGGGACCCATTGACTATGAGGGATAGCGTTGACTAGCAAGAAATAGTAGTAATTTATCAACAAACTTACAAAAACTCTTGTAATTAGCATTCTTAATTTAGTTCAGGTACTATATTGCTGTGTACACATAGAAGGCAGACAAAATTTTGGCTCGATTTCAAATAAATATTGGTGAGATTAAAGATGTGTACTATGATAAGCAAGAGTATTCAACTCCCAAGTTAAGAAAAACTAAATTAAGAATGCTAAATTCATGGAAACTTGAAAAGAAGTTGATTTATGGCTCCTCGAGGTTGGAGGATGTTTAGGGACCTGCGGGAACATAGCAAAACCATATAAAACAGTGTGTAGTAGTAGACTAGTAGTAGTGGTGATTAACATATAATACTTGTACGGGTCAATACGGGAAAACGGGACGGGATAAAAATAAGTTGTCCCGCGACGGGAACGGGACGATACGGGACGGGACGAAAATGGGACGGGACTAAAATATTCCGTCCCATCCCGTCCCATTTGTATGGCGGGACGGGACGTCCCGACGGGACCGTCCCAACTTGACGGCTCTAATACCAATACAAGCCATACGAAGCTTTTACAATTACAAAAAAGAAGCAGACGATTTAGAAATACTAGGAAACCAACAAAAATCTTACAACGCAAAAAAACATATATGAATGGAGCATTGATGGATTAAGTGAAATGGAAATTATTAATAAAACAAAAGAAATGATAATTGTAGGAAACATTTGCAAAACAACAAATATTACAGAAAAACAAGCTGTAGAAAATATAATCCTAGAATTCACAGGACAACTACTTACCTGGTGGGATAAACTACTAGGAAGAGAAATAAAGGATGATATTTTATCTGCTGTAAGAAGAGATGATCAAGAACAACCTTTAGTAGACGAGAATGGACGGCCTGCACCGGCACAATTAATAACCTTAATATTCAATATCACAACTCACTTCATAGGAGATATAGATTTATATACTGAAAGAAATTCAGAAATACTACAAAATTTAAAATGCAGAAAATTAGAACAATTCAAATGGTATAAAGAAAATTTCTTAAAAAGAGTTTTCAATCTAGCAGATCCAAATAACATATACTGGAAAGAAAAATTTATTACTGGACTATTAGGATTATTTTCACAAAAGGTAAAAGAAACAATAGAACAAAAATTTGGACAAATTTCTTATAATGAATTAACTTATGGAGATTTAATCACTTGCGTAAACATTACCGGTTTAAGATTATGCCAGGATCAAAGATTAAGTAATAAATTAAAGAAAGAAAGTGCACAAACACGTAAAGAATTAGGACATTGGTGTGAACAATTTGGGTTTGATAGATTAAAGCCACCTCATAAAAAGAAAAGAAATGAACACAATCCTTACCATAAAAACAGCACTTATAGAAGAAAACATAGAAAAACAAATAAAAAATACACAGGAGAACCCCCTGAATATTATAAAAATCCAAGCCATAAGAAAAGGCATAGCAACAAACATAACAATAAAAAAAATACAGAAAGAACAATAAACATAAATACTCTAATACACATAAGAGAGAAATCAGATGTTTTTTATGCAAAAAGCAAGGACATATTGCCAGGAACTGCCCAGCAAAAAAACCAATAAAACAAATCTGCAATAACCTGAATATAAAAGAAATAGAACAAATAATATCCCAAATAGACAATCTTGAAGTAACAACTACAGAAAATGAATATTCTAGCAAAGAAGAATCCTCTCCCAATACAGACAACACAGATAATGAAAGTGAAGAAAATGAATGTCAAAATGGTTGCAAAGGAGTATGTTTATGCACCACCAAAATTAATACTATAGAACAATATGATCAAATATTGGAAAAAATTAAAGAAATCAAGGAACCAATAATAAAACGGAAATTCTTAAGATAATTAGAAAAAATCATAAATGAAGAAAAATCAGAACCCTCAACACCATCCCAATACGAAGACGTCGTACAAATGTTCCAGAACAAAAAGAAACAAATTTCTTCAATAGACTTGCAAAAAGTAATAAAACAAGAAATAAAAACATTAAAACAAAATAACCTAGAACTACAAAAATCACAAAAAGAATTAGAAGCAAAAGTGACTTTACAGGAAATAAAGAAACAAATAAATGCAACGTATAAAGGAGAAACCTCTCAAACAAAAAATTTGGATAACCATTTCCAAAACCCTTTTTCAAAACCAATAAATAAAGGCATAAAAATAAATACTAGAGAAAATACAACAGAAACGGACTCTTCCACAGAAGAAAACACAGAAGGAAGTATATATACGCTAAATAAAGTCAGATTCCAAAAATGGTATGTCACCATAAACATGAAAATAGAAACTTTTCAATACGAAGGAATAGCCATGCTAGACTCAGGAGCAGACTTGAATTGCATAGAACAAGGCATTATTCCTTCTAAATATTTTATTAAAACAAAACAAAGTCTTTCAGTGGCAAATTCATCCAAATTAAAAGTAAAATACAAAATACCAGAAGCTCATATATGCAACAATAACATTTGCTTCAAAACGAGTCTAATACTTGTAAAAGATTTAAATACAAAAGTAATATTAGAAAATCCCTTTTTACAAATGTTATATCCTTTTAAAGTATCCAAACAAGGAGTAGAAACAAAAATATTAGGACAAAAAATAATATTTAAATTCTTGTATCCAGTCTCTACCCATGATGTAAACAATATACAAAAAATAAATGTATCAAAAATAAATTCATTACAAAAACAAATTGAATTCTTAAAAGAAGACTTACATAATACAAAATTAGAAGAAAAATTACAATTAAGAGAATACAAAATTACAGTCGAGAAAATATTAGAAAAAATTGAAAAAAAACCTATGTTCTGACCTCCCTACAGCATTTTGGGAGAGAAAGAAACACGTTATAACCTTACCCTATGAAAAAGAATTCAATGAGAAAATGATTTCAACAAAAGCAAGACCCATTCAAATGAACCAAGAATTATTAGAATACTGTAAAAAAGAAATAAAAGATTTATTAGATAAAAAATTAATAAGAAAAAGTAAATCACCATGGTCATGCTCTGCTTTCTATGTAACAAAAAATGCTGAAATTGAAAGAGGAGCACCAAGATTAGTGATTAATTATAAACCATTAAACACAACCCTCAAATGGATCAGGTATCCAATCCCTAGTAAACAAGACTTATTAAAAAGACTTCACAATGCATCAATATTTTCAAAATTTGATATGAAATCAGGATTTTGGCAAATACAAATAGCAGAACAAGATAGATATAAAACCGCTTTTACAGTACCATTTGGCCAATATGAGTGGAATGTTATGCCATTTGGATTAAAAAATGCACCAAGTGAATTTCAAAAAATAATGAATGAAATATTCACACCTTATACCTTCATTATAGTTTACATAGATGACGTATTAGTCTTTAGCAAAAATCTAGAACAACATGAAAAGCATTTAAACATATTTTACAAAGTAATGATAAAAAATGGTTTAGTTTTATCAAAAGCCAAAATAAAATTATATCAAACAAAAATAAGATTCTTAGGGCACGAGATAACTAATAACACAATAATACCTATCCAAAGATCTATAGACTTCGCGGATAAATTCCCCGATGAAATAAAAGGTAAAACTCAATTACAAAGATTCTTAGGATCATTAAATTATATAGCTAATTTTCTTTCAAAAATAAGACAAATCTGCAAACCACTTTATGACAGATTAAGAAAGAACCCAAAACCATGGACAAAAGAACACACAAATATAATAAAACAAATTAAGTTATATGTAAAACAATTACCCTGTTTAACAATATGTGACCCAAATGCACCAAAAACAGTCTCTACAGATGCCTCAGAAATAGGATATGGAGGAATATTAACCCAAGAAATAAATGGAAAAACCCATATAATTAGATATTACTCAGGAATATGGAATGAAACTCAATCTAAATATTCAACAATAAAAAAGGAAATTCTTTCAATAGTTTTATGCATAACAAAATTCCAAGATGACTTATTAAATCAAAATTCACTGTTAAAGTAGATTGTAAAGCGGCAAAAGATGTTTTACAAAAAGACGTAAAAAATTTAGCTGCAAAACAAATCTTTGCCAGATGGCAAGCTTTATTATCTATTTTTGATTTTGAAATAATTCACATTGCAGGAAAAAATAATTCTGTCCCAGATTTTTTAACAAGAGAATTCCTGCACGGACACAATGGAAAACCTTAAGAAACAAAAATTAGAAATAGGTTCTTCATTCCAATCACAACAAACATTAACACCAAGAGAAAAATTTTACCAAGATACCATCAAAATGGCTAATAATCAACAAAAACCTGTAGGATGGTCCATGAAAATTAATGGCCAACTTATATATCTAAATGACATGAATTACTTAAACCATTGTTTCCAGAAAACAGAAGTATTGCTACACGAAAGTAAAAACATCCATACAAAAATTCCAATTAGTAAAACAGCAGAACTCAGATATCACATTTTCGATTTAGAAGAACTTTTAGAATATAACTTTGCTCAAAAATACAAACTCTCTATTAATGCAAACATTTCCGCTTTAAAAAGAATTATAAAATGTATAGAAAATGATTATACAGGGAACTCTAGACAAAATCCCTTGCTAATATCAGACTAATTGCATGTTTACAGGATCTGTTGCAATGACTCGATTTATAGAAACCTTTAGAAATATCAGTCGAAAAGAGAAAAAACTCCTAGATGAAATCAAAATCCTTGAAGAAGAAATAACAGAAGAAAGAAGAAGAGATCCATATATTTGGTCTAATTTAGAAATAGCACTAGAAAATGCAATTTGGTACAAAAGACAAAGACTTAAATTACTTTATTGTGAACTTTATATGAACTTGTTCAGTAATATTACGGGATAAAATATGGCTTTGCAGGATGTTTACAGGATCAATTACAAAAGATAAGGACAAAAAATCCTTATACTCTACTCAACCATTAACCAAGCTTCCAAATTTTATCCCTGATAAATCACCAAAAACTAAAAATCAATTTGCTATCCTAGCCACAGATACAAAAGCCCTTTTCCCCCAACTTACAAAGCCCTCTACATCCTCTCTAGGATCCCCTTTAGGGCCTCCATCACAAAAAACATACAAAACCTCTCTCAAAACAGAATGTCCAGACTGTCCTCAACCATCAAGCCCACATTTACCAACAAATATTAAACAGATAACCTCCAGCCCAAGCCCAAAACAAACACCACCCACTTCTTACATTCACAAATCTTATGAAGACTTCATCTGCGTCATAGAACCAGAATACTTTGAAACCAATTCCAATTGGCATCCCTATCAAATTTCTGAATGTCTCCTTCCTGAAACACACAATTATTTACCCGACAATTTTACCAAATCCCAATTTTATTATGAAAAAATTTTGACACAGACAAAGTCCGCCACTTTCCAATACTCAACCGACCATCTAGACACCTCCAAAATCAGATATTGTAAAGTCCAAATTTTCAAAATTCTCTCTGTATCAGATTGGGGCAAAAAATCCAATGAAGCAAAAGATTTGCATTTCCAAAATGGATCATCCCGATTTAACTATTGGGATTATATTACGGCCTGATCACGGGCATTTCTCAAACAAAATAAATTTTTTTCTCTATCTTACTTCTTTTACTTTTCACCCCAATTCTCTTTCCCCACTCCATTCTGGTTCCATATATGGTGGAAAAATTTTGGTCTAGATAAAACAATTGTTTCGGAGTGTGTACAAATGGCTTTTGACCACTGGTCAACAAATTCCATATATCCAGAGCATATTGCTCAAACCCCTCTTTGGACCTTGTTCTGTCATACTTTCCAAGTTCCTTGGATTTTTATGACCGAATTTGATCTTAAAGAGAAATAAATCTGTGACTGTGTACAAATGGGTGCCCATGGGCAACAAAGGTGTGCGTGTGTACAAAAACAATTCTTCCCGTCTTGATCCGAAAGCATAAGATCAAATGGTGGGAAAAAAACTGAAATATTCCGTTGTGATTTGACTGCGGTCAAAAAATATTTCAAACAAAATACAAAATTCTGCAAAAATGTTCCACCAAAACAAATTCAGAAAAATGAAGAATTCCTCCAGAGGAAACAACAAATTATGACACAAATAGCTCAATGCACCAACCAAATAGATTTCGAAAAATTAATGAGTCAACTCAGCGATGAAGGGAGCTCGTCATCAACAATGCCAGAGGATGACTACTATAACAATGAAGACATCTTCACTCAGCCAATCCAGGAGCTAGAACAGGACCTATAAAGATGACTACATCAGCAAATATGTCAGCATCCACCACTATCAACAAAACAAAAGGAAGCACAGGGAAGCAGCCCCAACAAAACAATGTGGTGACCCCCACCACATTTGACAAATGAAAGAAAGACAAAGGAAATGGCATCGCATAGTGAAGCCGTCCCGACAGATAGAATCCACTTTCTTAGTGGATGATTAATTTTCTTTTGTAAATTTGTATGATAGTCAAAAGTTGTGGATCCCTCCCAGGAGGACAAATGCGCACCGCACATGTGGCGTAATCCACTACTTTCCATTGTATTATAAATAAGGAGCCCTCCTCATTTGAGAAGGCAGGTTTTGAATTTCCCTTTAGGTTTCTAGTCTTTCCTTCTCCCTTCTCTCTAGATATCTCTCTCAACCATCAACTGTACACAACCATCCACTGTACGATCTTGTAAATTACAAAGTTCTGTAACAATAAATAAGTAAGTTGTTCTTACTATTTCCCGTTCTTTATTTACATGCTTTCTTTTAGTATAAAAGACTTTTAAATTTATAAGGTATATCGGTCGGAAATCAGCCAGCATCAGGTGTCGTCGAGACACTTTTGAGCTGATGTTTTTATCATCACTCATCGCAACAGTATAATATTCAAAATTTATACTGCGTGGCGGGTAGAACAATGACCACGTACCTAAGAATTAAAAAGTCAATTTTACTGTTTTACTGTCAATTTTACTGTTTTACTGTAGCAATATAAATTCCATAGATTTTCCTTAGATTTCTATATTTTTATTATTGATCTGTAGCAATATAAATTTCATAGATTTTCCTTAGATTTCTGTATTTGTATTATTGATCTTTATCATTCTCATGCTTGTTTAGATTAAATCGATCCTTTGCATTATTTATATATATATATATATATATATATATATATATATATATATATATATATATATATATATATATATATATATATCAACTTTTTTGAGTCACAAATAAGCCTAACTTACAATTTTTTACAATTTTCTAAAAGATTCAAGAAAATGTAACTAGGTCAAGACATGCCATACAATTCAATCCAGTCCGTGGAATCGTAGATTTTCAATCGTTGACCAAACCGTTAAAAACTACGAACGGCTAAAATGTGGGTTGTTGGTTTAAGGTTTGAATCCGGTTTTAGCTTATCGACCGACGGTTTAGATCATTAGTTTCAACCGTCGGTTAAACCGTTTATTTTCAAATAATATTACATTTTTTCTCTTTCAACCGTGACTGAGTGTGTGTTTGACTTGTGTGCGCATGTGCAGTGTGTTGTGTATTTGTATAAGAGTGTTGTCATTTATCTATTTCTTTTCTCTTTTTTTAAACCCTTGTCTTATTTTGAAAATTGAATAGTGAGTAATAAAAAATTGATATATATTTTTGGGTGTATAAATAGAACACTTCAATCCATTTTATTTTTTCTCACATAAAAAAACTAGGGAAAAAAATTTCTAAATATCATTTGGATAAGAAAAAAAACAACAAAAAACAAAAATCGTCTAAAATCGGCAAACCGAAAATCGAAATCGTGAACCGTAAGTCGACAGTCCGGTTTCGTCAGCTTTTTCGGCAAACTATTGACCTCCGATTTTCAATCGTGAACAGATGAACCGGTCCGAACGGGCATGTCTAACTGTTACAAGGGTGTACAATTACAGAAATTATAAATACAATATAATTGACAAAACTGAAAATACAAAAAGGAGAAGTTGTTGAAGTTTCTGCACGAGCCCAATGAAACCACTGTCTCCTTAAGACATATTCGATCCCTCACTGAGTGTGCTTGAGTTTTCTTGGATCGCTTGTCTCCCAGGATAGAACGTGCGGACCGGGGGCACTTTGCACCTAAGTTCCCGGTGAGCTGAACCGTGCTTGGACTAGATCACCTCTTCTTCTATATGCAAGCTAGGGGGCCAAGGAAGAAGATGACAATATGCAACCAAAGAGAATGGAGGAAGAATTCAGAAAATAAGTGTAATTTTTCTGCAGAGGGTTTCTTTGTTGTGTTCTACCAAGTTGTTCAATTGTTGTTAACAAACAACAATTTATACATATTCAATCAACCAATAAAAACTGAAAATCAATGGTTTTAATTAAGTAATAAAATGTAATAAACAATTTTATTACGAATATTAAACCACCATTAATCCAAAATCATTAGCCATATTGATTTCCGTTTCAGTTTTCTACATTTAATACTGGCTGTTAAATGTCTGCCCAGGATCTGCTCGGCCGAGTCTTATACCCTGCTCGGCCGAGCAAGGCATATGCCTCGGCCGAGCATGGCTTTTCCAGAAACTTTTTCTTCTGCCATGCTGTGCTCGGCCGAGTTAACACTCTGCTCGGCCGAGCACCTCAGTAAAATTCAAAACCACTTTTGATTTACAAAATCAACATTTATTATCAATAAGTGGGCCAAATCCTTTGAGCATTCAAATTTAATACATCCAAGAACCATTTTGGACAATTAAATATTTTATTTCACAACCACAAACCCAATTAAGTAATTTGACAAAATTACCCTTTAAAAATTAAACCAATAATTTCCTTCAAAACACACTATTTTTTCAACACTAACTAACTAGGTTCATAAATATCAAAATGGAAACACTAAATTTACTTAACATATCTTAAACGGACTAAAAACTATCGAGAAGACAGTCAGGTCTTACTAATTAGCAAATCAAATCTCAAATTGGAGAAAAATAAGACAAACTAAATGAACACATTATGCATTATCTATAAATACTCCCTCCGTCCCGCTAATATCCGCACACTTTCCTTTTTGGACGTCCCGCTAATATCCGCACACTCCCAAAAAGAAAACTTTATATTAATAAAATATTCACCCAACCCCACTCATTCTCTCTCCTACATTATTTTAATACTCACAACAACATTATAATTTATTACACCCTCCACTCATCTCTCTCCTACTTTACTTTTACACTCACAACATTTTATTAAAATATCATATTCCTTAATTCCCGCGCAAACAGTGTTGGTGCGGATATTAGCGGGACGGAGGGAGTATATAATAACAAGGTTTTGATAATTTAAGGGGGAATGAGGGGCATTTTCGTCTTTTCACACGGTGGCAAATGTGCAATAAACAAGCCTACAATGGCATGTGCAATCTGTTATTTGTTGGTTTTTTTTTTTTTTCCCAAACTTGGACACATGTCGGTTGAATGAAGAGGGGCATTTCGGTCTTTTCCTTGGCGCGTGGAGGCCACTCGCCGACAAGAGCACGTCCTATGTAGGGGTGGTTCGGTTGGTATACCGGCTTTATTTTGCTTATACCATGTACCAACCAAGTATGATTTGGTATAAGAAAATATGTACCAGTACCAACCACAAAAGTCGGTATACCAAGTTTATGGTACGGTTGGTATTCGATTGGTACGGTTGGTATTAGACATATACCAAATGTATATAAGCATCTAAACCATTAGTAGAAGCTAGCCTCTCCATCCCAAACTCGGTGTCCATTTTTCAATAAAATTTACTTCATTCACCTTTGCCAACATCATGAACAATGTTTAAATGTGGTACTGAACCCCCATTCAGATGCATTTGCTAGTAAATATGCCTAGAAGGTTACTCCCTAAATTTTCGAGAAACAAAACTGCAAGCACAACAGTTTGAAATGCTTATATAAAATCAATAGTAACAGGATTCAAATAGTACAAATTAAAAGTACAAAATCAGATAAGAAGGCAAAAATAGGGGAAGAAGATGGGAAACATACTTTCGATTTTGAACGGTGCTGCAAGTGTAATCGATGAGCTGAACCACAGAACCTTTACGAACTTGTCCCGTCTTGACTCGGTCATTGAGCTGAGTCGCGAGCATTGCGTGCTGAGAAACGGAAGCATCAGAGAGCAAAACACGGTACCGTTCCTGAGATTTACCGATCAATTTGATATCTAAGACCTGTAGCAACGGTTTCGAATCCACGTCTCCGGCAATTATGGCCGATATCGAGTTCGCCGTCAAATTGACCGGCATTGTGAGGGGATAGAAGGAAGATCGCGATGAGTGTGTGAGATCTGGAAATGTGATTGGGAATTAGGGTTAGATTTTTTTTAATTTTTTTTATATGTATATAATAATATATATTTTATATTTTTTTAAAAAAATAAGTCGGTATTTCGGTATACCAACCGATTTCACTTCTATATACCACGTACCAACCATTTTCACTAATTGGTACGGTACTACCGTACCGAAAGTTCGGTATACCGATTTCACCGATTTCACTGTACCGATTACAATTGGTACGGTTGGTATATGGATTGGTTGGTACGGAAGAGTACCATTTGCCAGCCCTAGTCCTATGCTGCTTTCCATTTTTTTGTTTTTAATTTTTACATGTGTCACCATTTGATTGGATGGAAGGATTTCAAAAAAAAAAATTATCCCATTTCTTTGACCTCAATTTTTATATATTAAATTAATTTTTAAAATTTTTTTTTTCACCAAAATTCATAATTTTTTTCCCTCTTTAAAATGATACTTCTTTCATTTGATTTGGACATAAAGAAAAAATTCACTTTTTTAAATATAAATTTATTAATTATCCATTACTAATTTTTTCATTTCTTTTTGAGTGCGTCTGCTGAGAAACGCGTTTCTCCATAACTATGGAGAAACGTGTTTTTCATAGCCAGAAGCTTTACATTTGATAACCAGAAAAAAAAATCCAAGGCCAAGACCAAAAGCTTCTGGATATCCAGAAGCTTTGCATTTGATAGCCGTAAGCTTTGCAGTTGATATCCGAAGCTTTGTATTTGATAGCCCGAAGGATGTGAAATGTATATCCAGAAAAAAAAAACCCAAGGCCAAGACCAAAAGCTTCTGGATATCCAGAAGCTTTGCATTTGATAGCCAGAAGCTTTGCAGTTGATATCCAGAAGCTTTGTATTTGATAGCCAGAAGGATGTGAAATGTATATCCGTAAACCGTTAGGTGCATATCCGTAAAAGCTGTTAGGTGCATATCCAGAAATGTGTTAGGGCATATCCAGAAATTGCTATTGAAGGTTTCTGGATATCCAGAAACCTTCAAATGTATATCCAGAAACATTTTGAAGGTTTCTGGATATTCATTTGAAGGTTTCTGGATATCACTTTCATAGGTTTCTGGCTATCTAGCTTATTGTCGCGCGACATGTCGGGACCCGTTTCTCCATAACTTATGGAGAAACGGGTTTCTCCCTAGATTTTGTGTTTCTTTTTAGAGAAACTAGTCACCAACCCGTCGGTACCCGACGGAGATATGGAATTGCTTGAACCAAGTTAAATGGCATACAAAATATGTTTTGATTATTTGCTAATTATTGATGAGAGTAGAATAAGGCCACGTTTGGGATTGCGGTGAAAGTGGGTAAACGAACGTTCAACCCAAAAGTCGACGCGAAAGAATGTTTGGGGAAAGGAATTGCGATCACGTCCGAAGTCCGTATAACGTGAAATACTGCGTTCCCATGAAGGCCCCGTCTGATACACAGTTTATAAAAAGGAGATTTTTAAGACGAAACAGCTTTTGAAACGGAACATTTTCTTTTAAAATGTGTATGGTGTATCAAATCAAAATGCTAATTTAAGCGTAACAAAATATTACAATGGCATATTTACCCTTCTAAAAATACTCCTTTCGTTCTGAACACTTTTTTTTTCTCTTTCATAAATACTCCCTCCGTCCCACCTCACTTGATACTAATTTCCATTTCGGACCGTCCCACCTCACTTGATACTGTCCAAAATGGTAAGTTTTTACTCTCACAACACCAATCAAATCACTATTATTCCCACTCACTCTCTCTCCTACTTTACCTTTTATACTCACAATATTTTTTCTCTCTCTTGCTTTTTCTTAGTTATCGTGCCCAGCTCCTTAGTATCTAGTGAGACGGGACGGAGGGAGTAAGTATTAATAATAAGATACATTTTTTTAATAAAAAAATATAATATATTAAAAAATTACTATTAACATGTCCAGATTGAAAATTTATTTTGGTGAATAATAACGATTTTCTTGTTAAAAGGCATATTTTAAAGTTAACTACAAAAATCAAAAAAAAAAACAAAAACCCGTTAACTACAACTGGAAAAGTGACTTAGTATAGTCTACTTCTCCCTCTCTAACTCCCTCTCTAAAGGCTACACACACTCTCTCTCTAGACTCTCTCTCTCTAGACGGAATCCATGGATTCCTCACGCCAACCCTCGACGTCTCCATCTCCGGCCAAGCCCCCGTTCCGCCGCTAACACACAGAGTTCAAATTTTGAGATCGTTGCACGACAATCGAGGACGGCTGCCTTTTTGATTCCGATTAATCGGTGAAAATGTTCGTGAAGAAGCTAGTGGAGAAGGCTTCGCTAAAGAAGGTAAGTACAGTAATTTCACTTTGCTTTCACAATTTCGATTTCATTTCTCTGTTATTATCAATGGATCAGATTATGTGTTCTTCGTTGATTTGAAGTTTGAAGTTTGGTCTGTTGATTGAAATTTGAAAGGCTAATTTATTTGAGATAGTCACGACAGATACTCAAATCGCAATGTTATTGCTTTGCTTTGATGGAATAGATCGTCACGACAGATACTCAAATCGCAATGTTGTCTTTTTTGATGTACGCGCAAACTCCTTTGTTGTTTTTTTAGTATGCATTATAATCCTGCTGTTTGAGGAGCTTCGGTTTTTATTAACCAAGTCCTATTTTAACTGAAAACAGATAAATATGAAAGGACTGGATGGAATCCAAGGACCTATTTATGTTGGAACTGGATGTGTCTTCAGAAGGCAAGCACTATATGGATACGACGCTCCAGTTAAGAAGAAGGCACCAGGCAAGACTTGCAATTGCTTACCTAAATGGTGTTGCTGTTGTTTTGGATCTCGTAAGAACAAAAAAGTTAAGACTTCCAAGGACAAAAAGAAGAAGACTAAGAACAGGGAGCTTTCCACACAGGTTCACGCGCTTGAAAATATTGAGGAAGGAATTGAAGGTAAGAAATGCTCAGGAAGTAATAATTTCATTGCATTTCAAGCTAAGTGCCACATTCATGCTACTTTAACAACATACATGATTAAACTCGAAATGTTGAACAAAATAAAACTCTTTCAAGCAATGGAGGCTAGGCCTGTACAAAGTAAAACTCTTTCAAGCAATGGAGGTTTTCTTTGAGAGGTAAGCTTTATACAGTTCTCATGAAAAGGTTCCTGAAGTTTATTTTCTCTTAAGATTTTCTGCAATCCATGCAGATCAAACAGATTTGGTGTAGAGGAACAGCATGTTGTTGGAGAAGTTGTGTGTCGATGTGCCCTTTGCCATGATTCAGATATGGTTCTCCAAAAGAAACCGGTATTGGTCCCTATATCCAAAATTTAGTTATATTGTTGAATATGAGAGAGATGAGTACAAAAGAGTGTACTTAAACGTGTGTGTCTAAGTGTCAAATATTCTCTCGCATCCCAATAAAATTTAAAAATAGCGAAAAATAAAAAGAAAAACTAAGACAAAATCAATAAAAGTGTTTTTGAAAATACTACGAATACCTGAAAATCACAGCCTGTCAAATATTTCCTTATACACCACATTCAGCGTCTTGTCGTCCGATGCATCGTCTGAATCACCTATAATAACTTTAAGACCATTTTTGCTAGTAACTCTAGATAATGCAACATACAACTGGCCATGACTGAAAACCGGTGTTGGAAGATATAAACCAACATGAGATAGTGATTGCCCCTGGCTCTTATTTATTGTCATAGCAAAAGACACGGAAAGTGGAAATTGTCTTCGCTTGAATCTGACTGGAAATTTGGACAAATTCGAAGGAGAAATTACCATTCTAGGTATTGTCACTTCCATTCCCGCATTCTTCCCCGAAAGCATCTTCCCTACAACAACGTGCTTACCTATACATGTTGAAGAAATTAGTTTTATATTTTACACAATTTAGAATTTATATTTAGTAATGATTACCTAATCGCGTAACAATTAATCTGGTGCCATTGCATAATTCTAAGGCCTGGTTGAGATTTCTCAAGAGCATAACTATACATCCAACCTTCAGCTTAAGAATATGGTTCGGCAATCCTGAACATTTGATCATATTTAAAAATTCTGGTGAGAAAACATCTTCATTCCCCGTGCCATCCTCCTCTTCTACACATATCGCATCAGAACTCAAGTATATCTTCTCCTCTCCAGGAAATAGTGACATAACATAATCATTAATACTATACACCGTATCGTTAGTTGGAGCAAGGACAACTCGACTATGGAAAAATACTTCGACATCCTTGTTTCGTAATAAGTCAGGATATATGCATTCAACGATTTTTGGAATAGGATTTGAAGAATCTCGAACCAATATTTCCTGGGGCAAACTAATATCAACCTCTCCGTCATTATCTCCTCGGCCCGATCAGAAGAACCAACCTACATTAAGTTTGATGCAATTTAATTAATTATAACGACTCAAGAACACGTAACCACATTAATAATGAATAAATAATGATTACCTGCAATCTCATGTTTTGAGTCAACCTTAGTACCTCACAATAACTCCAAAGATAAGACGAACAAATTGAGGCATGAACAATATCATGCCTGTTACCTTTAGGAACAACTGGTAGAATCTGCCTAAAGTCACCTCCAAGTACAACAACCACACCACCAAACGGCTTTTCAGAGCATCTGCCATTTTTTGAACGTAAGACATCCCGTAAACTACGATCGACGGCCTCAAAACAATGTCTATGCGCCATTGGAGCTTCATCCCAAATAATTAGCTTTGTTTTTTGTAGAAGTCCTGTCTCATCTGTACCAGGCCTTAATTTACTGCAAGTAGAACTCTCATCGACCTGTATAGGGATGCCAAACCTTGAATGTGCAGTCCTACCCTTAGGAAGTAGCAAAGAAGCAATTCCACTGGAAGCTACTAGAAGAACAATTTCCCCCCTGCTTCTTAAGGCAGAACACAAAGTCCTCCATAAGAATGTTTTACCGGTACCTCCATAACCATATAAGAAAAATACACCACCATCTCCCCTATCAATAGCTGAAATAATTTTATCGTAAACACCCTTTTGCTCGTTTGTCGGTTGTGGAAATAACACGGAATGCTCGGCTTTCATCTCATCAATATCATAAGATGTCTCCTCTAAAATAAGCATATTTTCAACATCTTCAATGTCACTGTATAATGGTTTAGGCATGTCCCCAAATTTATCAAGGCAGCTACTATTTTGTTTCAGCAACTTTTCTATCTCCACCAAAGCAATATTCTTGATTTGTTCCTCACGAAGCTTATGTCCTGCAGTTATACAAAATAATTTAAATATATAAGTAAAATTACGCCAATTATAAGTAAAAATTAATATACTAAAATTACTTTATAAATATAGTTACTAAGGAGTTAATAGATATAGATAAGTGATTTATGATATTATGTTATGATTTTGTTGATGTTCCAGATGTTTACTTTGAAGCTATACATGGATTTATATTTCCTTGAAGCTATAATTTGATTAGTGATTTATGATTTTCTTCAATTAATTTTTGGAACAGCGGGAGTTAAAACTAATCTAAATTATAACTCAAAAAATATGATAGGACAGAGAGAGTATTAAAAAGAAATATAATCATACCCAAAAATATTATGGGACAGAGAGAGTATTAAAACTAATCTAAATTATAGCTTAAAAACAATATGGGACAGATGGAGTATTAAAAAGAAATATAATCATAAGAAAAAGCATTATGGGACAGAGAGAGTATTAAAATTATTCTAAATTATAGGTAAAAAAACATTATAGGACAGACGGATTATTAAAAAGAAATATAACCATAATCGAAAACATTATGGAACAAAGGGAGTATTAAAACTAATCTAAATAATATGCAAAATCAATAAATTAAATATTAATTCAAATACCAGGTTTGTCGTGCATTTTCTGATATTTGTCCTCAATATCATCGGCAAGTAAGTGCCATGTCTTCTCCCACACCTCATTAGGCATCGACATACTGTAGAGAGAAGTAAAATAACAAAGAGCCTTCGAAGACCATCGAAACCGCCGGTGACTCGCCTCAATTATCCCATCAACATATTCCTTGTCATCATCCAATAACCCAAGAGCATAACACGCGGATTTGAAATCTGGATAGACAACCTTGTTCACGGTTCTCAAACCCTCGTAGCAAGTAGGACCGGCGACATGATTCAACATAAGCCTGAGATAATAAAGTTCACCGCAATTCATAGGTACATGGTAAATACGCCCAATTGCAATACGCTTGTCTTTTCTACGACGCCATTCACGTTTACTTTTATCCCAGACATGATGTTGAGTAAATTCTGCATATTTATACTTCGAGCCTCTGGATGCTCTTTATTATAATCAAACCAACTCATGAATTGAGATTCCTTAACCGTAGCTTTATTCATAACATCAGGGAGAAAGTCACCATCCCTAAAAGGAATACAATGATCACCCTCCAAATGAAAAGCCAGACGCTCAACAGGAGGCGTACGATAGTGGAGCTCGAATCCAAAAATACGCCACATAGCCTCACAGGCAGATACATACCGACAATCTATTTGCCTTTTCACCTCATCCGTTTCAACACCAAGACACACTCTATCGCTTCCCTTATTAATATACTTGAACAAATATTTAATTGCTTTGCTCTGATTACAATACTCAACATTTATGTGTGCCTCATACCTTAGCAAAAGATATATGTTATATGGGACAATCCAACCATTATTTAACACGTTTCCATTCTTCTCAATAGTCGCACCATTATCCCTACGTCGATATACCTGATACCCATTTTCATCCACAAATGTAGACTCATTTAACGGTTTTGGATACTTCTTCGTGCACTTACTCCCAGCCATGCATGTAGACTCATAATTAAAAGGACCGCAAGGATCATGCAACATGTACTCAACCACAGCCTTGTATAATCTAGGATACTTGGTTTTATCAGGAAATTCAGCACAAATCCACTTATCAATATCCCCAGCTATAAGAGACTGATATTTTCGATCGAAGAACAGAAGAATGTGAGCATGAGGAAGACCTCTCTTCTGAAACTCCACCGTATATACAACTACATGAATAACAAACAGATCATAGTAATGTGATTATAAGCAATATAAATAAATAGAGTGTTTATTCGGACTATGAATGCCTAAATAAAACTTTGCTCTTGATCAAGAGCAACTTTAAAAATAAATAAATTGGACATTGATTTTGAGACGGAGAGAGTATTCTTGAAAAAGGAAAAACAATATTAATTTTAATTTATCGTAAATGGGACAGAGAGAGTATTAAAACTAATCTAAATTATAGCTTAAAAAACAATATTGGATGGAGGGAGTATTAAAAAGAAATATAACCATTAGAAAAAGCATTATGGGACAGATAGAGTATTAAAATTATTCTAAATTATAGGAAAAAAAACATTATAGGACAGACGGAGTATTAAAAAGAACTATAATCATAAGCAAAAACATTACGGAACAGAGGGAGTATTAAAACTAATCTAACTTATAGATCAAAACACATTATGGGATAGAAGGAGTATAAAATATACAACATGATTTTTTTATAATAAACAATGCATTTATAATTTTCTAACAGGCGTATAGGATAAGGTATGAGATGCTTTGATTATTTAACAATGCATATCAAGAGTAAGAAAGAAAATAACATTTATAATATAAACTATATGCAATGCAAAAACTTGAAATTTAAAATTTGCTTACCCGCTTTCGGTTTTCCAAATGGAATTCCCTCCTTGAAATCTGCAATCATCTGATTCAGCTTCATCTTGAAGACCCTGTTCATTATGTCCGGCCTCTCATGAGAATTCGATTTTACCTTTGTACAAAATCTTGAGATTTCTGGCCATTTAGGGTTACACGTGAATGTGATAAACAACGATGGAAAACCGGCCCATTTGCATATAGCAAGCGAATCCTGATAATTCTGCGTCTTCCAACGCTGACCCCCGGTGTATGTCGATGGCAATATAATACGTCGCCCAACTGCTTCACCGGTATCTCCTCTAACAGACGCGTCTGACAACTTTCTATAATTAGTTTCCACTCAAAGTTTTGGCTGATTGTGACGTATCCACTGAAGCCTTTGTGTATCCATCATAACATAAGAATCCACCATGAACTGCTGAAGCAACCGACCACTCATCAAAAGTTGTGATCCATGTTCTACCCGCTGCTGAATACGATTACATATGAACTCCCTAATTGACAAAGCTGACCTCTTTGCACCAGGTGGTTTATTTCTCGGAATATCTGTGTAGTATCCGTCCTCACCATATACAAATAACAATGGATATTGAAGAGGAAGATAGCATGGATCAAATTCGTGAATATGTTTTAGAGCTCCATCACGTTCTTCAATAATAATATCCCTAACATGAGGCTCATCAGTAATATCACCTTCAATAATAGCAGCAACCTCTGAAGCCGTCGGCATGTTATATGGTTTTCCATCTTTACTTCGTTTCCCTATGAGGCGCAGTTTAATTCTGTTTGACGTTTCCGTTTCAAGACGTGCTCTGGCCATTCTGTACGTCTGAGCATAAGGATTATTTTCATCAACCATTTTTTGCAAATCGGTGACGATTGAATGATCAAATGGAGACGGCTTGCTTGCATCTTTACTGCTGAAATAGGCATAAAAAAAACTGAGATTAGTAAATAAACATGAAAAAACATCATTATTATTTTTTACCAAAATACGACAAAAATAAATCCTAAATAATACCTGAATGCATTAATTCTGTTTTGAACTTCATTTTGAGTATCATATATATATAGTTGAGAGAAACGTGGCCGCTGTCCTTCACCTGGCAATAAAGAACCTATGCGATGAACAATATTACCTTTAATTTTAAAAGAAGGAGGACCACGACTATTATGAACACTCTTATCCACTTCACCGGTCATTGAGGTAAAGGCCAGCATTGAATTATATACTCGAATGTGATCTTTAAAGTGCCTACTCTTTTCATGCAGTCCTTCTAAGAGGTCGGATAACAACTTAGGTGGCTTCTTCAACGGAGGAATATCTACTTTTCCACCAAGGCAACATAATGAGTACTTTGGCCGAGATGATGGCTGAGAGTTTTTTGCCCTCTCCGGGTAAAAGTATTGTGCTCCACAATACTCACACGCATGATCCATATCGCCCATATCCAAATAAACTACATGATATATAACAAATAATAAAAATGAAGAATAAATGATTAATTATATAAAGAAATACGATAATACAACTTTGAGTGTTAAATAATAAGCAAACAATTAATAGTTATTCGGGCAAAAAAACCTGTTTCACAAAGTTCTTCAATCGTTGTCTGTGTCAAAACTTGGTCTGATTCACCAACAGTATTTATCAAATTTTCATCGTCCATTGCATCATCTTCGAATACACCTTTAGAAGAATGAAAAAAGGAAATATATTAATTGACTCAAAATTGGTCGAATTATTTACAAAATACTACATCAAACTACGGAATACTTTGGTTATAATATAATTTATTATATATTGAGTGATAAGTAATAAAATTTTATTACCTGTATTTATATTAAAAGATGATTCACCACCGTTATTTATCAAAGCCACACTATCTTGTACAGTGTCTTCAAAAGTACCATTAGGATAACTTTTTTCTGAAAGTAGAAAATATAAATAAAAGTTATTTGCCTTTTTTTAAGTTAATAGACTATAAATAATATAAAATATTAAAAATGGCCTATAAAAATCATTTGATAAATGAGATGTACCTGGTACAGTACCACTGACTAATATTTGATTTTCAATTGCAGAACCGAAACGATCACTATCCAAATTTACTTTTAGAGATTCAAACTTGGATGAAATTTCTTTTCTTGGCCTCCCAACTTTTCTTTTTTGAGATTCGACGTTTGTTGGCGTTTCCTTTCTTGGCCTACCTGCTGTTTTCATATTTGTTTCAGTCGCTTTAAACGCTTCATATAAACTTGATTTCTTAAGTTTTTGACTCGAAGACTTGGCCGATGATGACATATTTTGATTAACTGTTACAGAAACAAAAATCAATAAACATATATGTCGATTTCCTGTTTATTAATGTAGTAAATAGTAAGGACAAACTAAGAAGAATGCATAATTGGACCATCTACATCATACATATATGTCGATTTCCTCCGTGAATTGAATTGGGAGTAACATTTTCATTGGCGTAGTTAACTCCCCTCTGTGTAGTGATACAACTCTTTTGAAGAGTAACACGGCTTCCAGGTCCAGGTGACAAACCAACTGAAATGGAATTAAGATAATTTAATATACAATAATAATATATTAGCCAAACTAAAAGTAGAGATCTCACCATTAGAAATATCTGCAAATGATGATCGCTGACAGGAGGATTGCAATACATAACCTTGGTAAATATCTATAGTTAAGATTAAGTAAAGAGTTCAAGACGTTTATTTATAAATATGGATATAATAATAAAAAAATAAGATAACACAAAATGAATATTACATTACCTTGGGACATATTAGAACTCTTTCCAAGGGTCGGAGAAATTAAACGACTTTCAGATGTCAAGTGCACTACAAATATAGATAAATCAATTAAATTTTAAATTAAAATGATGCAAAACATAAATTAAATAACTACCATTTGAAATATCTGTCAATGCAGACGACTGAGAAGACCGTTTTGATAGATTCTTGAGCTCCGTGGCTTCATCAGTAGACTATTTTTTTCTCTTTCCAAGTAATTTATCCATGAAGGTCTGCTCAAACTAAGATTAAATCATAAAAGTATAGAGGTTATCTTAATTATAATGGAAATTATTTTTTGCTCAATTAACCTAATTCACAATTAACCTAATCCTCCTTAAAATGTATAATGAAATTTTGAGCAAATGTTCAATCATTTCTAAGGAGTTAATAGATTTAGATAAGTGATATATGATATTATGTTATTATTTTCTTGGTGTTCCAGATGTTTACTTGAAGCTATACTTGGATTTATATTTCCTTGAAGCTATAGTTTGATTAGTGATTTATGATTTCTTCTATTAATTTTTGGGATAGAGGGATTTAAAACTAATCTAAATTATAGCAAAAAAAAATATTGTAGGACAGAGAGAGTACTAAAAACAAATATAATCATAACCAAAAATATTATGGGACAGAGAGAGTATTAAAACTAATCTAAATTATAGCTTAAAAACAATACGGGAAATAGGGAGTAGTAAAAAGAAATATCATTATAAGAAGGGCATGCAGTACTACTATATTCACAGTATATAGCATTTTTATAATTTTAAGATAAATCAACCTACTAAGCTATTTACAGCTAATTGTGTAGAGTAGTGGAATAACTTTAAATCACCTACTAAGCTTTCCCGTCCCATAAAATTCAAAATTATAAAATAAAAAATTTATACTCTCCCCGTCCGAAAATAATGGTACTAACATAGTTGTCCTTAATTAGTATCACTGTCTCCAACAACTTCACAGGTCTATAAGCAGGATACGAAGGGAACTTATGTCTATAAGCAGAATATCCCATTGCAAATGGTATTAACTTAGTTGTCCTTAGCTAACTGATAGAATACTTCAAATTTATTTCAAGCTTTTTATTATTATTTCATTAATAATAAAAAATAGAAAAAAACAATTTGGCTTTCCAATTTTTCAAAAATGGTTTCATGCTCTCTCCTCTAATCCCCATCTCGTCCTTGTAAAATATTATTTGAGAAATTTCAATAGCCATTTCAAGGTAAAGGAGATAAATATTTTCCAAAAGTAAATAAATAATACAAAATATAATAAGTTTGAGTTTCAGACATAACTTTTTTACATGGAATACATAGATTAATGTAACTTTATTATGACTCATCAATGGCAAGTAAACAGAGTGTTCATAGACATTAAAGAAAAAGATAGAATATTTCAAAAATCATGCTATAATAAAAAAAGACATTAAAAAAAAGATAGAATACTTACGATGAACAATGAAGATATTATTCAGCCTAATAAGCCAAACAGAGGCGCGAGGCGGGCTGAGAAATCAAAAATCAAAAATCAATATACTCCAAAAATCATAGCTTTATGAATGTTAAAAAAAAAGAAAAAAAATAACACACATTTTTTTTCATAATATTATAGAGAAAAATTGAATGGATGAATCACCTAGAGAAAATGACTGGTAAACAAATGATAGAAAAGAATATTGAGAGAGAAAAGATTGTGTATGATACATATATATATATATATATATATATATATATATATATATATATATATATATATATATATATATATATATATATATATATATATATATATATATATATATATATATATATATATATATATATATATATATATATATATGGAGTAGTTGGAGAGTTCCCTTAATTGTGTAAATCTGTATCTTTATTATTAAAAAAAACAATCTTTGGACTTTTTTTTTTATTTCATCAATAATTATTAAAAAGGAAAGATTTAAATTGATAGGAGACTTTTGAGGCGTATTATAAGGAAGGTTCAATTCCTTTTGAAATCATTGCTAAAATTTTAAAAAAATCCAATTTTTTATTTTTTAGATTCGGAAATTTAATAGAAAGAAATTTATTTGAAAAATGGGTATATTTATAAGGAGGTTCAATTCCTTTTGATGTATCATAAGGGATGTTGGATTTCCTTTTGAAATCATTTCCGAATTTAAAAAAAAGTTGGAAAAAATTATCGAAAGACATTGATTTGGGAAGAAATATTATTGATGAAATAGAAAAGGTATATTTTCAAAAATGGTTTAAAAAAGGTATAAATGTTTGTATGTTGCTTTTAATTCAGGCACTTCCTTTTCCTTTTAAACTTCAAGCACTCTTTAGTGTTAATTATTCTTTCATAAATAATTAATAAGAAAATAAATTTAATTTGATAGTAGACTTTTGAGGCATCATAAGGAAGGTTTAATTTCTTTTTGAAAGTATTACCAAATTTAAAAAGAAAAATAACTATTGACACATCAAAAAAAATATATATATATTTAGTGCTTATATGTGTATAATGGAATCTACGATGCAAAAAGACATTAACCACTTTTCGTCCTTTCGTTAGATTTTTTAGCAGCTCATGTTACTGATATATGTGTGCTTGTTTAATGTAATTGTTTCATAGAGGTTATCACAACAGTGGGTGTATAATGTCTCATATTATTAGTTTTTGTCTTATTTTATTTTTTGCTTATAATTGCATCAGCGTAGCACTAATAATAAAATGGAGTCTACAATGCAAAAAGAGAAATTGGAATAAATGCAATGCATTCGACTCAAGAACTAACTAAGCAGGAAACCATCTCCTGTACGCAATGTGGAAACCATGCATAACCATAAGGGATAAATTAAACAGCGTATTAAAGGAAAGTGGGGCGAATTGAATCTGGGCCGTTGATGACAACCTGTCATTTTGGCATATATTTACAGCCTTTGAAATAAAAACCCAATCAAACGAACTTTATAGGATACCTTAGCTGTTTGCATTATTCCTTAATTTCAAAGAAGTGCTACTATAGACATTCTCGCCATGCCGAATAAAAAATGGAAATAAAAACCCAATCAAACGAAATTTATAATCAACCAAAATCTAAACATAAGAAAATAAAATGACAGTAGGTCTTAAACAATAGTGAAAACAAATTTAGTAATGAGTAAATATCTTTTGGATAGATGCAAAACTAATCAGTCACTTTTTTCAATCTTCACTTTCTTGAAAGCTTTAAGAGCAGTAGTAGAGAGTTGGAAATCTTCCTCCACATCTACTATGCCTGCTGGTCGTGGTCGTTTATCGGGACTGACATCATTATTGGCTGATGTTTGAGAATTGTCACCTGTAATTTCTAATTCCTGTATATAATGCATAAGTTAGTTGAGTATACGGCAAACACAGAGTATGGCTGGTTTGGTTAATGAGGCTGTTATTTATTTTCTTGTAAGGGTAATTTTGTTAAAAGACGATTAAGCAAATTACCTTAGTATCTTGGTCTGTGGGTCTTGATGCTACTTCAGATTCCTATAGATATATAATAGTTTGTCAATGAATATAAGATCTTCAAAAAAGAAAGTGTTTATTGCATGAATTAGTTAAGCGAACTTACTTCATAGACAATCTGTGATTTAATATGAGATATAAGTTCTGGATCCCAAATTAATTTTTGCACAGCGAAACTCTTAGCATCATTGGACACAAATTGAAGCCAAGTTATGATTGATAAGGTAGTCGTCAACTTTTACTCGAAAAAGACATTCTCTTTCAAATATCTCAAGTATAGCATCTGGAAATCCACCAGAAGTACCGTCCTATGGAATTGAATTTGGAAAATTATATTAAAAATAACAAAACACAACTTAAAGAAATTCGAGAATATTAAAGTTAATGTAAATAGAAGAGACAACATATTGGATATATATATATACCCTTTCTGTTTGTTCCAATGCCTCGGACGCAGTTAAGTTGAGGAGAGACTTAGCATCTCTATCAAATAGGGTAAAGATAGCTGTAGAATCATCAGTACCCTCAGCTGATCTAACACAAATCCTCAACATAAACCTAATAGGATGAGACAATAAATTTTAGACACTAAGAGAATTATCTTATTTAGATATAATGTTTAGATTAATTTAATATCAACTAACCTTGGTACAGTCCCTTTCACTTCTTTATTACATCCCCTGCATACCTTGACATTAGTTTCAATTTTTTTGTTACAATTGCCGGAGTTGCAAGCGTCGTAATACCAAGCCTTATCGGTGTCAACATCGAAAATAGTAGCATGCACAGTGTAAACGCCGTACTGAATAAAACAATAAATAATGTTATATGTATGTTAGAAAAAAACTATACCAAAACATATTTTGTATTATATATAAGAAGTAACCTCAGAACATTCGAGTAACTCGCCGATTGTTTTGTAGTCTCGTGAACCTCATATAGTCATCTATTTTCACATTCGACTATCAGTAGTAGTGAATGCAAAGGATAGATTTACTACTTATTGGGGTGCCTTGAGAATGACTACATAAAATGTTATCAAAAGATATTAAACTTAGAGATAATAAAAACACGAAGACAAAATAAAAGTTTCAATTGAATATGGTGTACATACTCTTTCTTTAATTGAATCACTTCAGGAAAATCAGGATTGATAAACATCTTCGTAGCTCCAACCATAGTAGAAGCGCGGTGAACACCTATATATATAAAATGAAATTATAGACCTTATTCTGTATTTCTAATGAATGTAATTATAATAGTATTGAGGATGCATATCATAAACTCAAAATTAATAACTTACGCATATAGCTTGATAGACAGCAAACCGCAGTATCAATACTATAGGCTCATTAGTATCTTCACCCTCGAATTAACATATGCATTAAGTTCATCAAAGATATTGCTCCCACAAGATAGCTCCCAATTCAAAGCCTCGATAAAAAATAAGTTATATATTGCTTTAGTATATTTAGCAAATACGTATTATTAGTTCGTATAAATATGTATTTAAAAGACTTACCGATTATCAATCAACTTAACATCCATCTTTCGTTTGTTAAACGCCTTTGGAACAGCTTCTATGTCACCAATGGGCAATATAATCCGACCGATAACATCTATTAAAATACTCAAGTCAGTATGCATATGTTTGTGAACCCATGAAACATTTTAACTTTAAATGAAGGTGTTTAAAATACTAACCAAAGGTGAAAGCACCGTCTACGCTCATGGGAAGTCCACTATTAGGACCGTAAATAAAACCGGAAAACGGAACAAACCGAAAACCATTAACTTGGAATAGCCACATCACTTTCCAATCGGGTGACTTTTGTTCCGATCGATCTTTAACATGCATATATGTTCGACACGTGCCTTTTGATTATGAGGGTCATTACCGGTCAACGCAAAGTTTGATATGCGAAAATTTTCACCCTCGATAAAAACACTTTTGAAATTGGGCATGCATGTAGTTGGAATGGTTGCTTGTATTTTACCACCCTGTATACAAAAATATTATATCAGGGTCATAATTTTCATAAACTAACACGAACAATTACAATTCGGAGACTCATACAATGTTAATATACTTATTTGAAAAAGTAAATAATTGATAAAATATAATCATAAGCAAAAACATTATGGAACAGAGTGAGTATTAAAACTAATCTAACTTATAGATCAAAACACATTATGGGATAGAAGGAGTATTAAAAATACAACATGATTTTTTTAAAATAAACAATTCATTTATAATTTTCTAACACGAACAATTACAATTTGGAGACTCATACAATGTTAATAAACTTATTTGCAGGGAAAAGGATTTAAGGACACCAGATATTGATGGGTCAAGGCTACATGAAATTGGCCAATACGTTAAATTCATGAAGTAAGTTTCTTATTTAATCGAATATATTTATTCAGTATATGGTATTCATAATACTAAATTAAATGAAATTCAGGAAATTATTAACTTACCTCCATGTCAATGAGTATCATCTCGATATATGACTTGCCGAAGTCCTTCTTGTTCCACATCCTTAAAACTCGAGCCTCAATTGCTTTAAATTTTGATGTCTTTGTGATGCACTTGATATTGATGAGATTGCTCTTGGTTGCCATCTGGGTACTTGTTAAATAAAGATTGATTATATCAAATGATCCATTCACAATTTGAAAGATATGCAATAAACATACTCATAATGTTTTTGCTGGATTGCACAATGAAATCTTATGAGGCTTTCATATTTTAAGGCCATGAGACCTTATTTATACTTATGTAGTCCAAACATTGCTCGAATGGAGCCACAGTTATATTACCAGTCATTTTACAATAATATTCTTGAATGGCATAATCCGACGGCATACATATATGTCGATTTCCTCATTGTCTATGATATTTCTCGCAGGACTAAGAGCGATTTCGTGCCGTCACTTCTGCTTACTACCGCGGCGCTGTCGGCGCTCTCATTGTCTATGATATTTCTTGCAGGATTACTTTTGATAGTGTTACTCGCTGGCTAGAAGAGCTAAATAGTAAGTTAATCTCCCTCTCGAATGATCTATTGATACTTATGCTGCTATATTTGGATCAATTGTTTCTGTGAATATCTGTTTCTAATTCACTGTTAGAATACTTTATTAGCTAGACTGACATGTCTGAATCCTTAAGAATCGGCGCAGATCAATGAAACCATTATTTAACATATAAAGCAAAGGTTGTTTTCAAAAAATAAAAATAAGCATAAATCAATGGAGGTTGCACAGTAAAAAATAGAAAATTTAGATTACTAAATCTTATATAGAGTACTTGGTAAATACGCCCAATTGCTCGAATGGAGCCACAGTTTTATACTTATGTAGTCCAAACATTGCTCGAATGGAGCCACAGTTATATTACCAGTCATTTTACAATAATATTCTTGAATGATATAATCAACACTATCATGTGACTAAACACACAACATGCCCTTATAAATTCTTGGCCTACGAAATTGTTTCAAAATAATACCAAAATATTTTTTGATGATGCTGAGATTGAGAAACATTGTCCGACTGACTGAATGTTGCTTGAATGGGAATTAAGAGATCAGTAAGAAGTACATCAGACATACTTCACAGGTCTATAAGCAGGATACGAAGGGAACTTATGTCTATAAGCAGAATATCCCACAGCAGCGGGTATTAACTTAGTTGTCCTTAGCTAACTGATAGAATACTTCAAATTTATTTCAAGCTTTTTATTATTATTTCATTAATAATAAAAAATAGAAAAAAACAATTTGGCTTTCCAATTTTTCAAAAATGGTTTCATGCTCTCTCCTCTAATCCCCATCTCGTCCTTGTAAAATATTATTTGAGAAATTTCAATAGCCATTTCAAGGTAAAGGAGATAAATATTTTCCAAAAGTAAATAAATAATACAAAATATAATAAGTTTGAGTTTCAGACATAACTTTTTTACATGGAATACATAGATTAATGTAACTTTATTATGACTCATCAATGGCAAGTAAACAGAGTGTTCATAGACATTAAAGAAAAAGATAGAATGTTTCAAAAATCATGCTATAATAAAAAAAGACATTAAAAAAAAGATAGAATACTTACGATGAACAATGAAGATATTATTCGGCCTAATAAGCCAAACAAGGCGCGAGGCGGGCTGAGAAATCAAAAATCAAAAATCAATATACTCCAAAAATCATAGCTTTATGAATGTTAAAAAAAAAAAAAAGAAAAAAATAACACACATTTTTTTTTTTTCATAATATTATAGAGAAAAATTGAATGGATGAATCACCTAGAGAAAATGACTCGGTAAACAAATGATAGAAAAGAATATTGAGAGAGAAAAGATTGTGCATGATACATATATATATATATATATATATATATATATATGGAGTAGTTGGAGAGTTCCCTTAATTGTGTAAATCTTTATCTTTATTATTAAAAAAAACAATCTTTGGACTTTTTTTTTTATTTCATCAATAATTATTAAAAAGGAAAGATTTAAATTGATAGGAGACTTTTGAGGCGTATTATAAGGAAGGTTCAATTCCTTTTGAAATCATTGCTAAAATTTTAAAAAAATCCAAATTTTTTATTTTTTTAGATTCGGAAATTTAATAGAAAGAAATTTATTTGAAAAATGGGTATATTTATAAGGAGGTTCAATTCCTTTTGATGTATCATAAGGGATGTTGGATTTCCTTTTGAAATCATTTCCGAATTTAAAAAAAAGTTGGAAAAAATTATCGAAAGACATTGATTTGGGAAGAAATATTATTGATGAAATAAAAAAGGTATATTTTCAAAAATGGTTTAAAAAAGGTATAAATGTTTGTATGTTGCTTTTAATTCAGGAACTTCCTTTTCCTTTTAAACCATCTCCTGTACGCAATGTGGAAACCATGCATAACCATAAGGGATAAATTAAACAGCGTATTAAAGGAAAGTGGGGCGAATTGAATCTGGGCCGTTGATGACAACCTGTCATTTTGGCATATATTTACAGCCTTTGATATAGTTTTGCTTTAATATTTATATGATATAATGAGGTGTCAAGTAAATTTTTTTAATTATCAATTATAGTAAAAAAAATCCTCTTTTTAAAATTAATTTTTTTTTAATTTTTTTTTCACCAAAAATCATAATATTTTTTTCTCTTTACATAGCGACTTTTTTCATTTGATTTGGACAAAGAAAAAAAAACCTCTTTTTTAAATATAAATTTGTTAATTATCCTTTCCTAATTAAGTGTGATGGGGTGTAGGAGAATGAGTTGGAAGGGGTAATATGGTTATTGAGTTTATTTTAGTTCGATACATCAAACAATTTATTTATTTTATTTAAAAAAATTGAAGCATAGTAAATAAAGTATTAATAAAGACGAATATCGGGAATAATTATAAATAAAGACGAATATCGGGAATAATTATAATAATAATAATAATAATAATAATAATAATAATAATAATAATAATAATAATAATAATAATAATAATAATAATAATAATAATAATAATAATAATAATAATAATAATAATAATAATAATAATAATAATAATAATAATAATAATAATAATAATAATAATAATAATAATAATCTATCTATCTATAAATATATAATAACAAGGTTTTGGTAAATAGAGGGCCATTGAGGGGCATTTTCGTCTTATCACAGCATGACAAATTTGCAATTAAAAAGGACAAATGGCCTTGCCCTTGGCCGGCCTTGGCCTGCCTTGGCCTTGGCCGGCCGTGGCCTTGGCCCTTGGCCTTGGGCGTGGCCTAGAGGATTTTATCCCACATCGATTAAAAATCAAACTCAAATGTTATCCCTTCCCAATATATTGCTCAAGCTGGCCTAGGCATTGTAATTTCGGCCGGCCATGGCCCTTGCCCATGGGCCTTGGCCCATGCGATTGACCCATTTTAACTAAAAAAAAAATATTGTGTATTTACAAAGAATATATGATTAAATAATTTTTTTATTAACATTTATAATTAAAATTTTTTTAAAAAAAAATATTGTGTATTTACAAAGTATATATGATTAAATAATTGTTATATTAAAAAAAAAAAAAATTGGTGTACAATTTTTTTTTTCACCAAATTTCATAATTTTTTTCCTCTTTAAATAGAGAATTTTTCATTTGATTTGGACAAATAAAAAAATTCCTCTTTTTTAAATATAAATTTGTTAATTATTCTTTACTTATTTTTCAATTCCTTTTTAGTAAAAATTATTTAAGTGTGAAGTAATTTTTTTAATTATAAATTATAATCTATATCTATATTCTATATCTATCTATATAAAATAACAAGCTTTTAGTAATTTAAGGGGGTATGAGGGGCATTTCCGTCTTTTCACAATGTGGCAACTTTGCAATTAACAAGAGGAAAAGGCGACGTGGCAAAATGTGATTGGTTGTTTTTTTTTAAAACAAACTTGGACACATGTCGGTTACCTAGAGAGGGGCATATACGTCTTTTCCTTGGCGCGTGGAGGTCACGCGCCGACAAGGGCACGTCCTATGCTGATTTTCCATTTTTTTTAAAAAAAAAAATTTTGACATGTGGCACTATTTGATTGGCTGGAAGGATTTCAAAAAAAAATATTTATCCCATTTCTTTGACCTCAATTTTTATATATTAAATTCATTTTTTTAATTTTTTTTTTCACCAAATTTCATAATTTTTTCCCTCTTTAAAATGATACTTCTTTCATTTGATTTGGACAAAAAGAAAAAATCCACTTTTTTAAATATAAATTTATTAATTATCCTTTACTAATTTTTTCATTTCTTTTCCGTGAAATTTAATGAGGTGTCAAGTAAATTTTTTAATTATAAATTATAGTAAAAAAAATCCTCTTTTTAAAATTAATTTTTTTATATTTTTTTCACCAAAAATCATAATATTTTTTCCTCTTTAAATAGCGACTTCTTTCTTTTGATTTGGACAAAGAAAAAAAAAACTTCTTTTTTAAATATAAATTTGTTAATTGTCCTTTCCTAATTTTTCGATTTATTTTTAGTGAAAATTAATTAAGTGTGAAGTAATTTTTTTAATTATAAATGATAATAAAAATTAATTTTTTTAAATTATTTTTGTTTTATTTTTTTTACACCAAAATTCATTATTTTTTATTTATTGTTCATTTTCTTTTTAGTGAAAATTAATTAAGTGTGTAGTAAAATGTTTTAATAATAATAATAATAATAATAATCTATCTATATATAATAACAAGGTTTTGGTAAATTTTTTCCCATTGAGGGGCATTTCCATCATTTCACGTGGTGGCAAAGTGGCAATTAACGAGGCAAAAATCCGACGTGGCTAATTGTGATTGGATGTTTTGTTTTTTTTTTTTTTTTTAAAACTAATTTGGACACATGTCGATTGGTTATGGAGGGCAGTTCGGACATTTCGATGGCGCGTATGGTCCACGCGCCGACAAGGGCACGTTAATGCAGTTTGGGTTTTTTTTTTTTTTCACGTGTCGCCTTCTGATTGGCTGAATGGATTTCCAATTTAAAAAACAATCCTATTTCTTTGACCTCGATTATTTTATAATAAATTATTTTTTTAAAAAAAAAAATTTACACCAAATTTCATAAAAAAAATTTTCTCTTTAATTTGACACTTCTTTCATTTGATTTGGATAAAAAAAAAACCTCTTTTTTAAATATAATTTTCTTATTTATCTAAAAAATATTGTCACTTATTTTTATTATTTGTCAAAAATAAATAATATTTTTTTATACAAAATAAAAAATATAATATTTAAGATTCTATTTATTTGTCAAAAAAAATAAAATTAGAAATTGGCCTTGGTTGGCCGTGGCCTAGGCCTTGGCTCGGTCGTGGCCTTGCCTTGGCTGGCCGTGGCCTTGCCTTGGCTGGCCGTGGCCTTGCCTTGGCTCGGCCGTGGCCGGCCTGGGCCTTGGCCGTGGGCCTTGAATGCATTTATCCCACATCGAAAATAAACCCAACTTGAATGTGTTTTCTAGGCTATATATGCTAATGCTGGAGCTGAGGTTTGGCCCATTGTATTTCGGCCTTGGCCGGCCCTTGCAATGGGGTTGACCTTGGCCTCGGCCACATTTCGGCCGGCCTTGGCCCATTGGCCCATGCCCTCGCCCTTGGCCTCGGATCGGGCCTTGGGTCGGGGCTCGGATCAAGTTATCTTGTATCGGATTCGGATTTTGTCCTTAAGTCTTCGGGTTGAAATAAAACAAAATAATTTTTTTTTATTCATTAGCCTTGGCTCGGCCTTGCCTTGGCATTTACCGTGGCTCGGCCTTGGCCTTGGCCTTTGCTCTGCCTTGGCCTTGGCCGTGGCTCGGCCTTGGTCGTGGCTATAATGCTCAAGTTGGCCTTATCCCACATTGAATAAAAACCAAACTAAAATGTTATTCCTTTCCTATATAATGCTCAAGTTGGCCAAGGCTTAGTCATTTCGGCCGGCCGTGCCCATGCCCTTGGCCCATGCCCTCGCCCTTGGCCTCGGATCGGGCCTTGGGTCGGGGCTCGGATCAAGTAATTTTGGATCGGATTCGGATATTGCCCTTAAGTATTTGTGTCGGATTCAGATATTTCAACATAATAAATTTAAATTTTTCAAAATATTTCATAACTTTATATATATATCCAAAAAATATTGCCACTTTGTTTTATTATTTTTCAAAACAAAAATTTATTTTTTATACAAAATAAAAAATATAAATATTAAGATATTATTTATTTGAAAAAAATAAAAAAGAAATTGAATTTGGGCCTTGGCTAGGCCGTGGCCTTGCCTTGGATGGCCGTGGCCTTGCTTTGGCTCGGCCTTGGCCGGCCATGGCCTTCGCCATGTGGCATTAGGAGTTATCCCACATCGAAATGAAGGGAAAGTAATCAAAGGCTTGTGGCTCGCCCTTAGCCTTGGCCTTGCTTTGGATCGGCCTTGATCGACCATGTCCTTGGCCGTGTGGCCTTGCCGCCTCCCTTGGAATGTTATTCCACATTGAAAGAAAACCAAAAAAATCAAAGACTATTGCTATATAAGAGGTTGATGATGAGCAATTTATACCATACATGGCTTTGACATTTGGCATGGCCGCCCATTACCATGGCCTTGCCATTTGCCTTGGCAGTGACTACGGTTTTTTCCTCAAAATAGTTAAAAGAAATTGTTAAAAATTCCTTTAAAAGGACTATAATTTGAAAAGAAAAAAAAATGGCTTCCGTTAACCGTTTTAACAGGATAAATCGAAATTCGTTAAATATTTTCTCTTTAAGTTGAGACTTCTTTCATTTGATTTGTTAATTATCCTTTACTAATTTTTCAATTTCTTTTTAGTGAAAATTAATGAATTGTGAAGTAATTTTTTTTTATTATAAATGACAGTAAAATAAATTTTGTTTTTTTAATTTATTATTTTTTAATTTCATTTTTTCACCTACATTCATAATTTTTTTTCTCTTTAAATAGAGACTTCTTTCATTTGTTTTGGACAATGAAAATTAATCCCCTATTTTTAATATAAATTTGTTAATTATCCTTTACTATTTTTTTATTTCTTTTAAGTGAAAATTGATTAAGTGTGAAGTCAATATTTTAATTATAAATGATATTAATAATAATAATAATAATAATTATACTAAAAAGAGAAAATAATATAATATAAAATAAAAGTGATGGGGTATAGGATGATGAGTTGGAATGGTTTTGAATATCTATAAATAAAATTATTGTGTATTTATAAAGTATATATGATTATTTAATATAATTATATATATATATATATATATATATATTCTTCTCAAAATTAAATAAGCTAAATTAAAAATATATATCATAATTATGTTCATAATGAGTTAATGTAAATAAATATTACTTATTTTTTTAGCTGTACGAGCATTTATGAGAAATTTTTCATTTGAAAAAAATGTTTGTGTTTTTTTTGTAATTGTTATCAATAATTAAATACTTCAGAATTGTATGATAATATATTTTTCTTTCGATTTTTTCTTTATTTCTATTTGATATTTCTCTACTTTTTATAATTTTATTCTCTTCTTTTCTTCCTTTCAAGATATATGTATATTTAATATTAATAATTATATATTTATATAAATATAATTAGAACTACTTTGAACTTGAAGCCTCATTATATACAAAGGCCAAGGCCATTTTTGATTCGTTTTATTTCGATGTGGGAAATCTGTCTTGGCATTGGCCTTCCCTCTACCTCGGCCGGCCTTGGCCTTGGCTCGGCCCTTGGCCTTCCCTTTTCTTTAGCCTTGGCCTTGGCCTTTATCCCCCATGAAAACAAAATCAAAGTAAGATGAATTGCCTTTGTTATATAATGAGGATGAAGCTTAGCCAAGCATGCATGATTCGTTCTTGGCATTATCATTGGTCGGCTTGGCCTTGGTCTTGGCCGGCCTTATGTTGACATGTGTCAAGATAAAAAAAAATTAATTTACTAAAAATTAATTTTTTTTTTCACCAAACTTCATAATTTTATTTTCTCTTTAAATAGAGACTTATTTTATTTGATTTGGACAAAGAATTTTTTTTTTTTTTTTAAATATATTTTTGGTAATTATCCTTTATTAATTTTTCAATTTCTTTTTTCTGAAAATTAAGTAAGTGTGAAGTAATTTTTGTTATTATAAATGCTAATAAAAAAATTTCTTTCTTTAATATTTATTATTTTCTTTTTTCAGCTAAAATCTTAATTTTCTTTCTCTTTAAAGAGAGACTTCTTTCATTTGATTTGGACAAAGAAAAATAATCCTCTAATTTAAATATAAATTTCTTAATTATCCATTACTAATTTTTTAATTTCTTTTTAGTGAAAATTAATTAAGTGTGAAGTAATTATTTTTATTATAAATGATAATAATAATAAATTATACTAAAAAAGAATATAATATTAAATAAAAAAAGTGATGGGTATATATATTTTATTTTTCTTCTCAAAAATAAATAAGCTAAATTAAAAATAAATATCATAATTATGTTCATAATGAGTTAATGTAAATAAATATTACATATTTTTTTAGATGTACTAGCATGAGTTAAGGAAAAGTTTTCATTTGGTGTTTTCTTTATTTCTATTTAATTTTTTTCTACTTTTTATTATTTTTTTCTCTTTCTTTCTTCCTTTCAAGATTTATGTATATTTAATATTCATAATTATATATGTATATAAATATAATTACACCTCCTTTTAACTTGAAGCCTCATTATATACCATGGCCAAAGCTATTTTTGATTCGTTTTCTTTCGATGTGGGAAATATGCCATGGCCTTGCCTTGGCCTTTATCCCACATTAAAAAAAAACCAAATTAAAATGAGTTGTCTTGGTTATACAATGAGGATGAAGCTTAGCCAATTATGCATGATTCGTCCGTGGCATTATCAATTGTCGGCTTTGCGTTGGCCGGTTGTGTGTTGCCATGTGTGAAGATAAAAAAAAATAATTTAATATAAATTACTTTTGTTTTTTTTCCACCAAAATTCATATTTTTTTCTCTCTTTAAATATAGACTTATTTCATATGATTTTGACACAGAAAAAAAATCCTTTTCTTTTATATAAATAAATTTGTTAATTATCCTTTACTAATTTTTCAATTTATTTTTAGTGAAAATTAATTATGTGTGAAGTAATTTTTTTTAATTTTTTATTTATAAATGATAATAAAAAAAATTCTCTTCGTCTCAAAATATTGTTTATTTATAAAGACGAATATCAGGAAAATTGTCCATAATTTTTAAAATTTCGATTGAACTGTATGTCAATATTATAAAAAAAAAATAGTATAAATTGGTAATTTAAAAGAGGGAGATGAATAAGTGAGTTGGTTTTGATAAGGAAGTGGGGGATTAGGGGATTTTTTTTTCATTTAACGAAATTGTTAGTATTTTTATTTTCCTTCTAAAAATTAAATAAGTGAAATAGAAAATAAATATCATAATTATGTTCA
>JAFEMH010003685.1:167500-251768 GCA_022495995.1 Adenophora triphylla var. japonica
TAACAAATTAAAATTAAAATAAGAAATTTATTTGAGACGGGGTAATAATAATCAAATTATAGTTGATTGCTACAGTGCAGCAGCAACAACATTGTTGCTCAGTTGTTTGACATTACTCCCTCCGTTTCTTTTTATTTGTATTTTTAGGAGAAATTTTTGTTTCTAAATATTTATCACTTTAGCTTAAACTTTCAGTTTAGGGGAGGAATTGTTGGGTTTAGTTTTTCTGTTTCTAAGTTTACAGCTAATAAGTTCCTATTTATTAGGAATCAAGTAGTTAGAGTTGAGTTTGAATTAGTCTACAAATAACCACCACAATTTATGCTGGAGTTGTTATGTTTGTTTTTGATATTTTCTTATCATGTATTGGCTATTTAAAAGCCTTTGATTGCTTAATAAAATTATCCATTTTTCAGAACTCTTAGTGTGGTTGTGAGCTTATCAAATTCTGGTATCAGAGCCTCAAAGGAGACAGGTGACCTGTGAGTGAGTGAGAAATCGAAAAAGAGTGGCTGTAAGTATAATGGCCGATGCAGGCAGTTTCGCACAACCGTGCATTCCCAAGTTTGATGGGGATTATGATCATTGGAATTTGGTCATGGAGAATCTCATTCGATCAAAGGAGTACTGGATTGTTGTTGAGGAAGGTTATACAGAGTCAGAAGATGGATCAACACCAGCCCAAAGAAAGACTCTAGAAGAAATGAAGCTGAAGGATTTAAAAGCCAAAAATTATCTCTTCAGCTCCATTGACAAGTCCATTTTGAAAACAATCACTCAGAAGGGGACGGCCAAACTACTTTGGGACTCAATGAAGGTGAAGTATCAAGGAAATGCTCAAGTACAGCGTGCTCAGCTTCAAACTCTTCGCAGAGATTTTGAGCTCTTGGAGATGAAGCCAGGAGAGACGGTAACCGATTATTTTGGGAGAGTGATGGTGGTGGCTAATGATATGAGAAACAATGGTGAAGACATGCCAGATGTCAAGATTGTGGAGAAGATTCTGCGTACTCTCATCGAGAAGTTTAATTATATTGTTTGCTCAATTGAAGAATCGAAGGACATCGATAAACTTTCAGTCGATGCTTTACAAAGCTCACTGTTGGTTCATGAGCAGAAGTTTAAAAGGAACGGCGGGAAGGAACAGGCATTGAAAGTCTCTTGTGAGGAGAGAGGAGTTGCAATGAGAGGTCAAGGCAGAGGAGTTGCAACGAGAGGTCGAGGCAGAGGGAGGCAGCTGAACAAGGAGACTATTTAGTGCTTTAAATGTCATCAATTGGGACATTATAAGTATAAATGTCCGAGTTGGGGAAAGAAATCAAACTTTGCTGAGGTTGACGAGGAAGAAGAGACGTTGTTGATGGCTTATGTAGAAACCAACAACGTAAAAGGAAGTGAGGTGTGGTTTTTGGATTCAGGCTGCAGTAACCACATGTATGGGAATAAAGAGTGGTTCTTGAACTTTGATGGTGCATACAGGCATTATGTTAAGCTGGGAAACAACACAAAAATGGAAGTGACGGGTAAGGGAAACATACGGCTGGAAATCAATGGCACATTTCAAGTGATAAGTGATGTTTTTTATGTGCCAGAGTTGAAAAACAATTTGCTTAGCATTGGTCAGCTTCAAGAAAAAGGATTAGCTATTCTCATACAACATGGAGAATGCAAGCTCTTCCATCCAACAACGGGTTTAATTATGAAGACACGGATGACAGAAAATCGAATGTTTGCATTGGTGGCATGTGTGGTATCAAAAAGCTCTACTTGCTTTCAAATGGTAACAGAAGATGAATCACAATTATGGCACAGAAGATATGGACATCTCAGCTATAAGGGGTTACGTACACTGAAGTATAGAAGCATGGTAAAAGGAATTCCTCTCTTGAAAGCTGCAACCAGATCATGTGCAGAATGTTTGGCAGGAAAACAACATAGAGAGCCCATTCCAAAAAAATGTCAATGGCGTGCAACTAAGAAACTGCAGCTAGTACACTCTGATATTTGCGGTCCAATTACACCATTTTCAAACAGTGGAAAGAGGTATATTTTAACTTTCATTGATGATTTCAGTAGAAAGTTGTGGATATATTTTCTTCATGAAAAGTCTGAGGCACTTAAAAAAATTAAAATTTTTAAGAGTCTTGTTGAAAAAGAGTCTGGAACATTTATATGTTGTTTATGCACCAACAGAGGAGGGGAATTTACCTCCGATGAGTTTAATGTTTTTTGTGAAGATAATGGTATACGCAGGCAACTCACCGCTGCCTATACCCCACAACAAAATGGGGTTGCGGAGCGTAAGAACAGAACAATCATATGAATATGGTTCGGTGTATGCTGAGTGACAAAGATGTGCCTAAAAGTTTTTGGCCAGAAGCTGCACGGTGGACATCACATGTTCTCAATCGAAGTCCGACGTCGGTAATAACAGGAAAAACCCCGGAAGAGATATGGAGTGGTGTTAAACCACAGGTAGATTACTTTAGAGCTTGTGGGTGTCTAGCTCATGTTCATGTTCCAGTGCAAAAAAGAAAGAAGCTGGATGATAAAAGCTTCCCTTGTGTGCTACTTGGAGTTAGTGACGAGTCAAAAGCATACCGTTTGTATAATCCAGTAACCAAGAAGATTGTAGTCAGGCGAGACCTGGTTTTTGAAGAAGGTAAGGGCTGGAATCGAGAAAGGACTACTGAAGAAGCTAGACTCGATGTATTGATATGGGAAGATTCTGAAGAATCAAAAACTGGAGGAGATGAAGATGATGCTTTGAACGAAGAAGGTAATGTCATTCCAAATGACATTTCTTCTCAAGAACAAGATGCAACAGAAGAAGTAATTCCAGGTGCTAATAGAATTCGAAGAGCTCCTGCATACTTGCAAGATTATGTATCAGGAGAAGGACTCTCTGATGAAGAACATGAGATGAGCAATCTTGCTATGTTTGCTTCGTGCGAAGATCCTAATTCCTTCGAAGAAGCGGTACTAGAAGAAAAATGGAGAAAAGCTATGGATTCTGAGATCGAGTCTATAGAAAGGAATAGTACCTGGCAGCTTACAAAACTTCCAGCAGGTGCTAGGCAAATTGGTGTGAAGTGGGTTTTCAAGACTAAATTGAATGAAAATGGCAAAGTGGACAAACACAAAGCCTGTTTGGTAGCCAAGGGATATGCTCAGAAACATGGGATCGATTACAATGAGGTCTTCGCTCTAGTAGCTAGATGGGATACAATTCGGATGATTTTGGCAGTAGCAGCGCAACAAGGCTGGAGTGTGTATCAACTTGATGTTAAAAGTGCATTTCTTCATGGAGAGTTGAATGAGGACGTGTATGTAGAGCAACCAATGGGATATGTACGTGAAGGTGAAGAAGAGAAAGTTTACAAGCTTCAAAAGGTACTTTATGGATTAAAGCAAGCACCACGTGCTTGGTACTGTTGGGATAGAAGACCAACCAAGGGAGGATTCCTCGGAGCAGTATGAGGCGGGCGCTTGGGATTGGCGAGGCGGGCGCCTCGCGTGCCGTTGGTTTGGCGTTGGCTTTGTATGCTTGAGGCGGCCGCATCTCTCAGGCTATGGCGGGCGCATCAAGGGCCGGGGGGGGGCATGGTTTCGGAGCAATTTCAGGCGGCCGCATGGGTCACCTTGAGGCGGGCGCCTCAAGGCCTGCCGAGGGAATTTGTTTCATGGGCTTCCGGGTTCTGGGCTTAGCTAGGTTTTGGTTAATATATTCCTTGGCACATATATAAGCAAATGTTCCGCCCCTTTATTCATTGTAACAACATATTTTACATACATAGTGCAAGATCCTGGCTTGGTAGTGCCCCCAGACGTAGCCAATCAAATTGGTGAACTGGGTTAACAATTTCTTGTGTTCTTTTCTGTTTTTCTTTGATTTCTTGTGCTTGGTTTGTGTGCGATTAATATTCTTGTAGGTTTGCTTGGGTGTGGAGGGCCATATTCCCAACAACTGGTATCAGAGCTCTTGGTTCAGGATCAAGGGAGTTGTTCCAAGCAATCAAGAATGGGCAAGGACAAACAAGCGGTGGAGAAATTCGATGGGTCTGATTTCGGATATTGGAGGATGCAGATTGAAGATCTCTTGTACAACAAAGATCTCTACAAGCCTCTGAAGGGAGTCAAACCGGAAGACGAAGATCAGGAAGAATGGGAACTCATGGATCGGAAGGCTTTAGGGGTGGTGAGATCTACTTTATCAAAGTGGATCGCGAAGACTACCAAGAAGGCTACAACCACCAAGGAGCTATTGGATTATCTTACTGAGAGATTTGAAACTCCGTCTGCTGCAAATAAGGTTGATTTGATACGCAAGATGGGTAGTCTCAAGATGCAAGAGGGAGGATCCTTGGCTAAACACATTGATGAGTTTATGGATGTCATAGATTCATTGACTGCGGTGGCGATCAAGTTCGATGACGAGGTTCATGCATGTCTGTTGCTAGCTTCTTTACCGGCAAGTTGGAGCGGAACGGTGACTGCAATCAACGCTTCACGAGGTAAGAATAAATTGAAGTATGATGATGTTAAAGACTTTCTTTTAGGTGAAGAAAATCGCATGAAGAAGTTGGGGACATCAAGTGCTTCGGGATCGGCTTTGGCTACTACTAGTAGGGGGAAGCCGGTACTAGCAAACGAGGAAGGACCGAATCAAGGGAGAACGTTGTGAGTGGTAAGGTCAAAGCCGTGGAGAACAAACCAAAGGTTGCAAAGGGTTACTGTTCAGTGCTATTATTGTAAGGAGTTGGGACACTTTAAGAGGATTGTCCAAATCGTAAGGGCAATCGGGCGAATGTGGCGGATCGAAGGTGACGATGTGCGGATTACGAGTGTTAGTAGTGCACTAGAATCATGGGTGCTGGATTCGGGGCATCATTCCACTCTTGCGGGCATAAGGAAGAGATGGAGAATTATACTTCCGGTGATTTCGGGAAGGTCTATCTAGGCGATGGGGAGCCTTTGGAAATCAAGGGGAAGGGGATGTCGAATAGGAGCATCGGACGGGAAGGTTTTACATCCGAACGGGGTTCGACACATTCCGGGTTTGAAGAAGAACTTACTTTCGGTTGGGCGGTTGGATGATGAGGGTTACAAGGTGACTTTCGAGTGCGAGAACTGGGTTATTACCAAGGAGGATTGTGAGATCGCTCGGGGTAATAAGGAGGGTACTTTGTATTTGGCGAACAACACCAAGGATAGTATTGCGGTGTGCGGCGGCCAAGGGTGATGCGATTTGTGGCACCGTCGATTGGGTCACATGAGTGAGACGAGGGATGAAGGTACTTTGTTCCAAGGGTCTACTACCGGGTTTGAAGACGATCAACGTGGGGATCTGCGAAGATTGTATGTTTGGCAAACAAGGGAGAAGTAATTTCTCAAGGACGAGTAGGGGATTGAGGGAAGCAAAGTTGGAATTGGTTCACACGGACTTGTGGGGGCCATCTCCGTTACATCTGGGTGGTGCGTCATATTACATGACTTTCATTGATGATTCTACAAGGAAGGTCCGGGTCTATTTCTTGAAGGGGAAAGATGAGGCTTTCGAGGTGTTCAAGAAGTGGAGGGCTTTGGTGGAGAATCAAACGGGACTTAAGCTTAAGTGCTTAAGATCGACAATGGTGGGGAGTATGAGCTTGCGAGTTTAGGGAATATTGTGCTGCGAATGGTATTCGTATGGAGAAGACTCCAAAGAAGACTCCACAACTCAGCGGGGTAGCGAGAGAGAGGATGAACAGGACTTTGAACGAGCGGGCTAGAAGTATGAGATTGAAGTGTGGACTTCCGAAGACGTTCGGGCATATGCGTTGACACGGCGGCTTTCTTGATCAATAGGGGACCGTCGGTTCCATTGGGGAATGGAATTCCGGAGGAAGCTTGGAGTGGCAAGGTGTAAATCTGTCCTTTCTTCGCGTTTTTGGCTGCGTTTCTTATGTTCATATTGACTCTGCCGAAAGAACTAAATTAGATGCTAAATACATTAAGTGTACGTTTATTGGGTATGGCGGGGATGACTTCGGGTATAAATTTTGGGATGATAAAAACCATAAGGTTATTCGTAGTCGAGATGTGGTATTCAATGAACAGGTTTTGTACAAGGATAGAAAGGGGGCATCTCGATGACACTAGTTCGGAACCGGAGGTCAGGTTGTAGAGGTTGATATTCCCGGACTCGGGTGGGAGCAGGGGACGGTTCATGTTGACCATGGTCGGGAGGTCATTGAAGATGAACCACATACTCCGTAACCGGATATTCCGCTGCGTAGATCCAGCAGATTGCGTGGATCACCTGACAGGTATACTCCTTCGAATTATTATTTGTTGTTGACAGATAATGGGGAACCGGAATGTTATGCGGAGGCAGTTCGTAGTGTGCTTTGTAATAAGTGGAAAGCTGCGATGGATGATGAGATGGTCTCATTGAAGGCTAACAAAACTTGGGAGTTGACTAAACTACCTAAGGGGAAGAAGGCGCTGCATAACAAATGGGTTTACGCGATCAAGGAGGAAGCGGACGGTAGCAAGCGTTACAAGGCAAGACTCGGTTGTTAAAGGGTTTCAAAGCAGAAGTATGGTATTGACTACACCGAAGTGTTCACTCCGGTTGTGAAGATGACCACTATCAGAATGGTTCTGGGGATAGTAGTGGCGGATGACTTGCTGCTAGAACAGATGGATGTGAAGACTGCCTTTCTTCATGGGGATTTGGAGGAGGAGATCTACATGGCACAACCAGAGGGTTACTTGTCTAAGGGTAATGAGGAGCTAGTTTGCAGATTGACTAAGAGCTTGTATGGCCTTAAACAAGCTCCTAGGCAGTGGTACAGGAAGTTTGACGGATTCATGCACGACATTGATTTTATCAGATGTGAGGCGGATCATTGTTGCTACTTCAAGAACACGGACAATGGGTATATTATCTTCTTTGTTATATGTGGACGACATGTTGATAGCGGGCTCTAGCGAGAGAGGTAAACAGGTTGAAGACTCCGGTTGTCAGAGCGGTTCGAAATGAAGGATTTGGGAGAGGCAAGGAAAATCTTGGGCATGCGGATTGACCGGAATAGGGAGTCGGGTAGATTGGTTCTTTCGCAAGCAGAATATGTTGAGAAAGTCTTGGCAAGATTTTGTATGGAAGGGGCAAAACCAACGGGGACACCATTGGGTTTGCATTTCAAGTTATCCGAGAAAGACTCGCCTAGGGACAAGGAAGAGCGTGACAAGATGGAGAGAACTCCATATGCTTCAGCTGTGGGGAGTCTCATGTATGCAATGGTGTGTACAAGGCCGGACATTGCACATGCGGTGGGAGTTGTCAGCCGGTTCATGGGCAATCCAGGAAAGCAACATTGGGAAGCGGTTAAGTGGATCCTACGATACTTGAAGGGTACTGCTGGTAAGGCTCTATGTTTTTCAAGCAAGGAAGTGGTGTTAGCGGGTTATGTTGATGCGGACTTGGCATCAAGTGATCTTGATAAAAGAAGGAGTACTACGGGCTATGTGTTTACATTGGGTGGTACAGCTATTTCTTGGGCTTCTAAGTTACAAAAGATCGTGGCTCGATCATTGCCGAAGCGGGGAGATATGTGGCGATGACGGAAGCAAGTAAAGAGATGGTTTGGGCCGCGTAACTTCTTGGGTGAACTTGGGAAGACGCGAAGTGGTAATATTCTCTACAAAGGATGCCGAGTGCAATTCACTTGGCAAAGAATCCGGCGTTTCATTCGAGGACAAAGCATATTGAATTAAGGTTTCACTATATCAGACATCTCTTGGAGGAGAAGACTTTGTGGCTTGAGAAGATATTGGGATCGGAAAATCCAGCTGACATGTTGACAAAGGTTGTGAACCTTGAGAAATTGAAGGCTGTCTGAAAGCTTCAATTGGGCTTGAAGAATGAGAGAGGAGGATGGCACTACCATGATCGAGGTGAGCACTAGGAGGACACCAAGGATGAGTTGAAGAACGGATACGGGGCTTGTATATGTGGTTGATCTCTAGGTGGGAGATTGTTGGGATAGAAGACCAACCAAGGGAGGATTCCTCGGAGCAGTATGAGGCGGGCGCTTGGGATTGGCGAGGCGGGCGCCTCGCGTGCCGTTGGTTTGGCGTTGGCTTTGTATGCTTGAGGCGGCCGCATCTCTCAGGCTATGGCGGGCGCATCAAGGGCCGGGGGGGGCATGGTTTCGGAGCAATTTCAGGCGGCCGCATGGGTCACCTTGAGGCGGGCGCCTCAAGGCCTGCCGAGGGAATTTGTTTCATGGGCTTCCGGGTTCTGGGCTTAGCTAGGTTTTGGTTAATATATTCCTTGGCACATATATAAGCAAATGTTCCGCCCCTTTATTCATTGTAACAACATATTTTACATACATAGTGCAAGATCCTGGCTTGGTAGTGCCCCCAGACGTAGCCAATCAAATTGGTGAACTGGGTTAACAATTTCTTGTGTTCTTTTCTGTTTTTCTTTGATTTCTTGTGCTTGGTTTGTGTGCGATTAATATTCTTGTAGGTTTGCTTGGGTGTGGAGGGCCATATTCACAACAGGTACAGCAGAATTGAAGCTTATTTTGTTAAAGAAGGGTTTTCAAGGTGTAACTACGAGCATACACTCTTTGTCAAATCGGAGGAAGGAGGTAAGGGTTTATTAATTGTAAGTTTGTACGTTGATGACTTGATTTTCACAGGAAATAATTCTAGCATGTTTGAAAACTTTAAGAACTCCATGAAACATGAGTTTGATATGACGGATTTAGGGAAGATGAAATACTTTCTTGGTGTTGAGGTTATGCAAAAATCTGAAGGCATCTACCTAAGTCAAAAGAAATATGCTAGTGAGTTGTGTTGGAAAGGTTTCACTTGCAGAATGCAAATCCTGTCAAGAATCCAATTGTTCCAGGTGCCAAACTCTCGAAAAAAGGCGGAGGAAATATGGTAGACGCGACCGTCTATAAGCAATTAATCGGAAGTCTCATGTACATTACAGCTACAAGACCAGACATGATGTATGTGGTGTGTTTGCTGAGTAGATATATGGCTAGTCCTACTGAAGTGCACATGCAAGCAGCAAAGAGGGTGTTGCGCTATCTGAAGGGTACTATTGCGCTGGGACTATTGTACAAGAGAGGGGATGTGATGGAATTAGTTGCCTATACAGATAGTGATTATGCTGGAGACACTGATGAAAGGAAAAGTACAAGCGGGTATGTATTCTTGATGAATGGAGGGGCAGTATCGTGGGCTTCAAAGAAGCAGCCAGTTGTGACATTGTCCACCACAGAGGCTGAATTTGTTGCAGCAGCTTTTTGTGCATGTCAATGTGTCTGGATACGAAGGGTCTTAGAGCAAGTTGGCTATATCCAGTCACAATGCACATCTATATTCTGTGATAATAACTCAACAATCAAATTATCTAAGAATCCAGTATTGCATGGCAGGAGCAAACATATTGATGTTAGGTTCCATTTCTTGAGGGATCTTACAAAGGAAGAAGTTGTGAAGCTTGTACAATGTGGTGCTAAGGATCAAGTAGCTGACATAATGACCAAGCCCTTGAAGCTTGAGGCATTCTTGAAGCTGCGTAAAGAACTTGGAATGTGTGAGGTACCATTGAGTTTAAACTGAAATGCTACAGCTTTCAGTTTCTTGATTTATAAAATTTGTCTAAAAAGATAAATAGAAAAAAAAAAAAAAAATGGAGAGAGTATCAAATTAGATTAGGTATTCTGATATTCTCACCCATCTCAAAAAAACAGCAACGCTGAACCAATCTCAACACTCGAGGCTTTGGGCCTCAACTTAGACAATTATTTGTGAAAAGGATTTTTGAGTACGTCCAAATAAGCTTTATGGGATATGTTTTGAAAGCCTCTCTAAGCCCAAAAATCGAAGATACATTCACAACTTAATGCTATATGCTTAATTGATTGATTTGGGGAGCACGTATCCTTATTTATAAACCCGTTTAGGCTATCCCCATTGGTTGGTGACTCGTGAGGGATCACCATGGGTCAAAAAAAAAATATTAAAAAAAGTTACCAAAATTTCACAACCCGGGCAACCAGTCAATCGAGATTGGTCAAAGTTGGGTCATCAAAATGGGACACATGTCATTCTTTTATTGGGTGACATGTTTTTATATAAAATAATAAATAAAAAATATATCAAAATTCATTATTTTTTTTATATAATTGTATAGATAGTTATTTTTAATAATTGTACGGATAATTTTAAAAATATTATTACTAATACATTATTTAAAAAAATAAAATGATAAATATTTTAGGTAAGTTGAAGTAAAGAGAAATAAATATTTTATTAAAAGACTGATGAAAGTATAAATCATATAAGGATAGGGTTGTATATATGAAAGTGAGAGAAAATAATATTTTATTTGAGGTTGGGTTGGAATTGGTCATTGGATTACTGATGGAGATAGTCTTAGGGCCTGTTTGGTAAAATTGAAAATTAAGCTCTGAAAATGTAGAGATGAAAATTAAGAGCTGAAATCATTAAGTTGCTGAATTTTGAAGACTTATGTTTGTTTGATAATGACAAACCACTTACATCTGAATTTTCAAAAATTCAACTCAACATTTAAAATATTATACGAATAATATTTATGATTTTATAATAAAATAAATTCATTATTGGCATATATATTATTATTATTATAAGTAAATTTTAATCTTATAATATTTAAATATTTTTATTTGTACTTTCTTTATCCCCTAATAATATTTATCTTGATTAGTTTGGTAAATATGATCACAAATGTTGACAAATAATAAAAAAATTATATAATGATCCTTTAATAAAAATATTATTAAATGTTAATATTAAAAAAATTATATTTTCATACTTGGTCAAATATAATTTGTATGAAAAGAAAATATATTTCAACAAAAGGAAGTAACAATAAATAAATAAATAAAATATGTTGATGTGTGAATTTGAACTCATTCCCTTTTTTTTTCATTCTTTCCACCTCTTACCTTGTTAAGCCACTCCTTGCCCACTTAAAATTAATAGCCTTTTTTAAGACAATCTTAATTATCTAAGGGGTCGTTTGGTAGCCTGATTAGAGTTGGATATGATTATTAGTCCAATAATCTTGGTGTTTGGTAGGCTAAATGCAATGGAAGTAATAATTCTGGGTACAACTCGGATAAGCTTCTTATCCACTCTTATCCCTTCTAACCCCTTCATATTAATCCCCAAGAAAAGGGTGGTGTTATTAATCCCCTGATTAATAAGTGATTCAAATTTACCTTATCAAATAAGCTTAATTTTTTAATCTCTTAAAGTGTTCCAAATTAAAATCTTAATTTGGTTACCAAAACAGGCCCTTAGATTTAACGGTTTAGATTTATGGATACGTCACATTATCACTCTCATTTTAATAAACCTTTAATAACTTTTATCTCATACTTTTAAATCTCTTCAAAAACTTTATATGGACACTTTTTAAAAAAAAAAAAAAATTAACATTCATTTTAATAAAAATAAATTAAAAAATAAATATTTATTTTGGAATAATGAAGTACTGTTTTTTTAAAGACAAATTGTTCATTTTGAAAAAAAAAAATAGAAAATACAAGTGGCAAGCAATAAACCACTTCATGAGCATGAAGCGGTTGATACTTGATGGGTTTTGGCATTTTCTCTTTCCTATTTGGCAGTCCAACAGGGAATAGAGTGGTTTGGATTTGGGGATAAACCCCTTGATTAGTGATATGCAAAAAATTAGTGGAATGAATCGGACTCTGGACCTATAAAAGCAGAAGATCAAATCAGTAAAAATCAAATCGAATCAATAATATTTATCTGTTACTAGCTTCAAATTTTTATAAAACCATTTAATTGACCTGATCCTGATTTTTTAAAAAATATACACGATTTTATATCGAAATCTAATCGAAACAATTATAATATATTGGTCAGTTAGTTACGGAATAGAAATATTGGTGCGATCCTAATTTTTTAAAATTTTGACAAAAATTGAATAAATTCGAACCGTTAACACCCCTACTACTGTTGCCCTTATATTAACTTTATATATATAATAAATTAAAATTTTTTTATGTTAGAAAAAAGATAAAAATAATTCTAAACGCGGTTCTGTCGGTTAGAGGCTTTCTCGTGTTTTATCTTTGTTTGGGTTCGTCTACAAGGATTTGCGACATTGTCAAAAAACAAAAAAAAAACAAAACCTTAAACCTTATAAAAAACCATTTTTTTTTCTAAAATTAGAAAAAAAAAATGTGTTTTTACTCTTCCGCCTAGTGAGTGCCCAACTCTTCGCCGCCTCCCCATCCACATCTCCATCATCACCCTCATTCCAGCCTACTTCCATCCACCATTGATTCCGATGACTTGAGATTTGGAATAGAATCACCATCGTCCTTCTCAATCTGGCTTCCTGTGATGTTTTTCAAATGATTCCGACGACTGCATCACAACCTACTTCATGTGATGTTTAAGAAGAGCTTATTCAATTCTAAATGAATCCTCCATTATTGATAGACAATAATGGAGGATTCATATTTGAACGGTGAAAGACTGAAAGTAGAGGCAGTGGGCGTGAGAGAGAAAATGAGCGAGTTAGGGATTTTATGCCAATGAGGTGTATAAAATGTATCAGACATGTTATAAAATGTGTCAGACATAGTTATAAATTGTGTCGATGTTAGACCGTGTACAATGGGAGAATGAAATGGGGATGAAATCCCATTTCATCCACCTCACCCACTCCAATGGGAGTATTAAACCTAGGTGAATTAATTAACGGGATGAAAAGTTTCATCCCGGTTGAAAGCTTTTAATTTTTTTTTTTTATTGGACAGGTGTTGGCTAGGCATTGGAGGAGCCTTGGCGCGTGCGCCTCACGCTCCGGATAGGCGCGTGAGGCGCAAGTTTTTTTTTTTTTCCCTGAGTTTGCCACGTGTAAGGACCCCATTGGTCCAAACTTTATTATTTTTTCACCCAATTATTTAAACTCAATTATCTCATAATAAATGATTTAAAAATAAAAAGAAAAATTCACCAAAATTCATCATTTTTTTTCCCTACAAATTGATATAAGTTTCATTTGATTTGGACACAAAAAAAAAATACTTAGTTTTCAATTTGGGCTGAATTATTTCATAGTAAATTATTTTTTTTTTAATTTTTTTTTTCACCAAAATTCATCATTTTTTTTCCCTACAAATCGATATAAGTTTCATTTGATTTGGACACAAATCGATATAAGTTTCATTTGATTTGGACACAAAAAAAAACACTTAGTTTTCAATTTGGGCTGAATTATTACCTAGTAAATTATTATTTTTTTTAATTTTTTTTTTCACCAAAATTCATCATTTTTTTTTCCTACAAATAGATATAAGTTTCATTTGATTTGGACAAAAAAAAAACACTTAGTTTTCAATTTGGGCTGAATTATTACCTAGTAAATTATTATTTTTTAATTTTTTTCACCAAAATTCATCATTTTTTTTCCCTACAAATCGATATAAGTTTCATTTGATTTGGATACAAAAAAAAAACACTTAGTTTTCAATTTGGGCTGAATTATTACCTAGTAAATTATTATTTTTTTTAATTTTTTTTTCACCAAAATTCATCATTTTTTTTCCCTACAAATCGATATAAGTTTCATTTGATTTGGACACAAAAAAAAACACTTAATTTTCAATTTGGGCTTAATTATTACCTAGTAAATTATTATTTTTTTTAATTTTTTTTTTCACCAAAATTCATCATTTTTTTTTCCCTACAAATCGATATAAGTTTCATTTGATTTGGACACAAAAAAAAAATCATTATATTTTTTTAACATATAAATTGATGCAATATTTTTTTAATTAAGTGTGAAATATTTTTTTAATTATAAATAATAATAGTAATTATTATTATTATTTTACTAATCATAAAAATAAAGAATATAAATAAAATAAAATAAAAGTAGTGGGGTATAGAATGATGAGTTGGAGGGAGTTGAAATTTAATTTAAATTAGCCATTGGAGTGGGGGTAAATGAAATGGGTAGATGAAATATTAGGTGGATGAGAAAAAGTGTAAAAAGTGTTAGATGAAATGGGGGAGTGAGATGAAACCACTGTGGATAGTCTTAGAGATATTTTGTGTGCTCCCTCCGTCCCACTCCGTCCCACGTGAATACAAACTTATTTTCTTTTTGGTTCGTCCCACATGAATACAAACTGTCCAAAATGGAAATAAATTTATTATTTTATATTCACCCTACCTCACCCACTCATTCTCTCTCTTCATTTCCTACCACACAATTTATTCAACCAACTTCACTCATTCTCTCTCTTCATTTCCTACCACACATTTTCATTATCTTAATAATATTTCTTAATTATTGTGCCCGAAAAAATGATTTGTAATCACATGGGGCGGAGGGAGTATTTTTTAAGTGTCAGTACAAGGGTAAAAGAATATTAGTGTAAAATAGTGTCAGTGAGCAAATAAAAAATGTCATTATTAGTGTAAAAAAGTGACAGTTTAAAATAGTGTCATTTTTAGAATTTTTTTCTCAAAATGTTCTTTTTTAGAAATATAATTCTCAAAATAACAACCTTACAAACTATTGCCAAAATAACCATTTTTTTAAAACTCGCTATAAATGGTATAACGAGTTTGACATTCGTTCGTTCAAACTCTCCAAATGAAATAGCGAGTTCGATTTAAAATGACGTGGTGATAAAACTCGTCAATTAATTTAATGAGATTCAAACTCGTCAATTGATTTGATGATTTTGTCCAAAAAACTCTGATGCATTTCCAACCAAAAATAATACTCCCTCCGACCCACTTCAAATGAGCCACTTTTCTTTTTGAAACGTCCCATTTCAAATAAATTGACCATTCCATAAATGGAAATAAGTGAACAGTGTTTCGGACATTTATACCCTCATAATGTTTATATATTTACAAAAAAAACATTCATTATACCCTTATAATTTTAACATATTTACAAAAAACCAATCATTAACTTACTATTCCTCCCTGTGAGCACCCCAACCCGGGACCTAACGCGTGTCCCGAGCTTGGGAAGCTCAAACTAAGAAACTCATCTTAGATTTTTAAAACTTTTATTTGCCTTTACAAGAAAACCAATTCTCAATTTTTCCATAAACAAAATCAAATAAATATATCTCCACTTGGAGGAATTTAAACAAATACTTTAAGAACCATAATTGATTAATTACATTGAGAACTCAAATTAACATTGTTTAACAAAAGAGTTTTTCTTACAACTTATAAAAGAGTAATACTTAAATATGACTCCCGACAACTCACATATCTACCTATCCTGACAAGTCCCAAAAGCAAGAGTCCAAACTCTTTCCCCGGCCTCACTGGTTCAGGTCACCTGTCTCAGCACAATCTAAAGCAGTAAAAGGGAAGGGGTGAGAATAAATCTCAATAAGCTATTATGAATGCAAAGAAGATGTCAAACAAGATGCAACACATAGCATGGTAGCACATAACACATTATGAAAGCGGTAAACACCTTACGTTACCTCATTTTACCTTTCCCGTCTGAACAATAAGTCGTACAACGTGGGAGTAAAACTCCGCTCTTTGGTGAATTGCCCTACGCACATTCACCGCTTATAGGTCTCATACCACTAGTAGATCCATATAAGAAAATAGGATACTTATATGACCCTTATTCGTAGTATCATATAATATCGCTATCTTTGTAAAGCTTTTGGCTTCATACGAGCATTCCACCAAATCACCAAATCGCAAAGATAACCGTAAAGGCTTTTGCCTCAATACAAGAGCTTGCACATCCCACTCTGTGGCCACAGAGGGGCAGGTCACAGGTATAATGAACCTTCAATCACTTATAGAACAAATCAATAATTGATTGAATTCCATTATACCCCCTTATCACATATACACGTTCAAGCACATGATAGATACTTGAAATAAATCCACAAAAAGGGATAATAATATAACAACATGGTAATGTATACTCATGCTAATCCATACCATAGTGCAACAACCATTTAATACACTATGCATAATACCATTAACGAATATAAATTCAATTAAGGTAACAATATAACCACATAATCCACACCGGGATGCAATAAAATCAACATGCCAGATAATCCACAACTGGGATACAATACAAGCAACATGCCAGATAATCCACAACTGGGATACAATACAACCATATATCAAATAATTCACAATTGGGATACAATACAACCATATACCAAATAATCCACAATTGGGATACAATATATTGATATAATACATATACATTCCTAACCAACACACTAGTGTGATTATAGTCTCTACACTGTTCAACTAATCACCAAGGTATGGGAGCAAGTAAGGCCACCCTAAACCATAAACCATTCTTACAAAGTCATTACTCAACCTTGAATAATATTAATAAAGGTGCAAGACCTACTTCCCACAATTCCATTTTGACCAAATAAGACATCATGGCCTAGCCAAGATATTCTACTTTATCTTAGGTTAAAAAGGATTAATTCAAATTCGAAGTAGATTAGGTTTCACTACTTTGAAAGGGTTAGAAATCATACTTATTGGTTGCGGTTAAAATTCAGCAAGAAAGGAAATTGATGAGATTCTGGTGACATGGGCGACCGCCCAAGAGGGTCTAAAAAGGATTATACTTTCTGGCGTGTTGGGCGGCCGCTCAAGAGCCTATGGGCGACCGCCCAAGGGACATTCTAGCACTTCGAAATTTCTAACTCTTTTCCACATATTTCTTTTCCCTTTTAATAATCTTTCTTAAAAATACCAAAAGGATTTTCTAACTTTACAAACCTCATTTTAAATCATTTAATTCCCAAATAATATAACCTTAGATCATTAACCGCTTGATTCTCCACCCATTTCACTACCCCATTTCAAGTTTAACCTCATTAATCCAACTTAATCCATTTCCTTACCCTATTGATCATCTTCCTTAAACAACCACATCATTCTATAACATAAACCAATTTCTTAACTACAAGGAGGTTTTCAAAGTATCTAATAACCAATTTAATACTAATAACAACACCAAATAATTCATGAACATTAAATAAAAGAAAATATCATAATAACCCCATTCAAGTCATTAACATATTACTCTCATTATACCCTCATTCTTTCAACTTAAACCCCCATATCATAACTAAAATCAATTAAATCTTGAATAATTATTTTACTCAAATAACCATATTAAAAATACAATATACTTTTTCTTTTCATAAAATATTCATTAACACATAAAATGTGCAATATTTAGAAAGAAGTCATAATAACTTACCTTAGAATTTTTGGATGAAAAGATGATCTTCTTAGCTTGATTGATTCCTCTAGTTGTCCCCACCTCAAAAGTACTCCTAGATTTGAAAATGGATGAAAAATGGCTTGCTCTATGCCTTGGAAGGTGAGGCTTCAATGGAGGTTTTCCATGAATGATTCTTGGCTAGAGGGAAGTGAGAAGAATGATGAAGAGGTGAAAGAAGTATGGGAGGTATGGGAAGAGTGTAAGGAAAAGTAAGGGAGTATGGGTGGCATTTGACTTTAGAGGGGGAAGGGGAGGAATTTAGGGAAAAATGGTCCCCCCCACCCAAATATTAATCCAAGGCTTTCAACCAAATAAATGAAAGCCCCTTTTATTTCCCATTATTTATTTTACCCAATTTAACCTCCTCTTACTCCTTATCCAATTTCTATTTTTATATTTTCTTTTAGGACATTATTTTACTTCCCTATCATTTTATCCTAATATAAGGAACCAAGTATATAAAAATAAACACATAATATTAATAATAATATTAAAAGCATATAATATTATACTAAAATTGTGCCTAGGGTTAGGGTCGTTACACTCCCACTCATTCTCTTTTCTATTAAATATTTTTAATTTTTACATTCTCTCTCCTCTAATCTTCTACCCACTTTCAATTTTATACTCATTTAAAAAAAAAAAAAAAATCTTAAAAAGTTTGTAAAAATGTCATGATCCATTAAGTAGGACGGAGGGAGTACTTCCTCACCGGCAAGCAAATGTGAAAACTCACCAACCCTTCCCTACCTTTTACTTCGCATTCCATTTCTCTCTCCTCATTCCAAATTCCTTTTGCCAAATTCAAAAAGTGAATTGAATTTCATTGTTTTCCTAAACCCACTCTTTAATCCACCGAATTTTTTTTCAAATAATACCTTTTTATTTTTTTTATTTATTAAAGTGATTTACTGTTCAAAATTTTATCCAAAATGTTCCATTATTTTTAAATTCGCTACATTGTGTAGCGATTTTAAAATTTTCCGTTTAAAATCGCTACACGGTATAGCGATTTTAAATTTGTTAAAATTTATTTTAATATTTATGATATTTAAAAAATAAAACTAAATTTCAAATCGCTACACGAAGTAGCGATTTCAAATTAAAACCAAGCCAAAGTCCGTACACGTCCAACCAAAACAAAATAAAGTTTGCACTTCGTCCCGTCCCACTTTAAATTACAAAATAATAATATAAAAATTATATATTAATAAAGATAATTAAATAGAAATATTATTTTTTCCATCTCAAATAAATATTTTAAAAAATGTACTTCTATAAAAAAATTATAATTTTCGTTTCAAAAATAAATATTACTTTCGACTCAAAATGAATAATTAAAAAATAATACTACATTTTTTATCCCAAAAAATTAGCATTACTTCTTTCGTCTCAATGAATATTTAAAAAAATTATACTCTTCATATGCCTCAAAAATTAATATTATATTTTGAGACGAAGGCACTAACATTACAAATATTAATTTTAGAGGCGAATGAAGTAGTATTAATTTTTAAAATATTCATTGGGATGAAGGAAGTATTGCTCATTTTTTTGGGATAAAAAATGTAGTATTATTTTTTGGTTATTCATTTTGAGTCGAAAGTAATATTTGTTTTTGAAACGAAGAATATAATTTTTTATAGAAGTACATTTTTAAAAATATTTATTTGATATGAAAAAAAATAATATTTCTATTTAATTTTTTTTATTAATATATAATTTTTATATTATTATTTTGTAATTTAAAGTGGGACGGGACGAAGTACAATCTTTATTTTGTTTTGGTTGGACGTGTACGGACTTTGGCTTGGTTTTAATTTGAAATCGCTACTTCGTGTAGCGATTTCAAATTTAGTTTTTTTTTAAAAATATCATAAATATTAAAATAAATTTTAACAAATTTAAAATCGCTACACCGTGTAGCGATTTTAAACGAAAAATTTTAAAATCGCTACACGGTGTAGCGAGTTTAAAAAAAGTGAGATATTTTGGACAAAACTTTGAACAGTAAATCACTTTGGTAAATAAAAAAGTAAAAAGTTATTATTTGAGAAAAGTTTCCTAATCCGCCCTTAATAGCAATTCTAGTAAGAATTTTCTTAATAAAATTCTAAGTAATTGAAGCTGCCATGGGTATCATCCCCCGTAAAAAATGTCCCGTCGACAGCGGTGAGTTCAATCGAGACTAGAAGAGTGACATGTGATCCATTTTATTACAGCCATTTGCATAGTCAGTTGTGATGTCAACGTTGGCCCCATTTTACATTTTGATTTAGCTACAATCAACAATTTTTGAGATTGGGTGCGGCATAAGATCTTAGGGACAGTGTTGGGTTCTTGGATGAAAATGTATAAGAGTTTATTGGACAAACACATCAAATCAATTGGCTAGTTAATTGAATCTCGCTAAATCAATAGGTGAGTTTCATTACGTCATTTTCTTAAAAAAGGCAAATTTCAAAAAAAAAAAAAAAAAAAAAAAAAAAAAAGGACATTCCATTTGGCGAGTTTGAACGGACGAAGGTAAAACTCGCTATACCATTTAGCAAGTTTTTTTAAAAATGGACATTTTGACAAATTGTTTGGAAGGGTTGTTATTTTGAAAATTATATTAAAAAAAAAAAGAATATTTCGAGATAAAAAAATTCATTTTTAGTGTAAAAAAGTGTCAGCGTAAAACAGTGTCAGTGCATGTATAATTAAGCGTCAATGTAAAAGAGAGTCAGTGTTAGTGTAAAAAAGTGTCAGTGTTAATTTAAAAGAGTGTTAATGTAGTGCAGGAAAGGCCGCAAGCGAGGGAAGCAGTGCATGTATATTTAAGTGTCACCATACATAAATTGTTTTTCCTTAAGTTAAAAAAAAAACAATTTTTTATATGACCAACTTGGTAGGCTTAGTCGTACGCCTACTAAATTAGACCTAAACTCGGCCACTAATAATGTAATTAGGGTAAGTCAGGGTCGATCCACGAAGAACAGTGATTATTTGCGAACAGTCACTTGACCAGATTGGGAGTTTAATTGAGCTTTTTAATTAATTCCTAAGACGGGAAAAATAAACTAAGTGTTTAAAATAATAATTTAAAGAAACTTCAGACTTGATACTGTCACCGAATTTTAATTCTAATATCACTGATAATTCTTTTCCCCGTAATTTTTATTCACTTGATTACGAGATGTATTTCAATCTCTGCCTCTTCTTTCAGTTTAGTTTATAGCAGTGACACACTCACTATAAATCCTAATTAAAATTAAACATAAACTGGCACAGAAAAGATCTACAGATTAATTGATGATGTTTTAAGAGACTAAAATCAAGAACGCTTTCTAAGGTTAATTAGATAATCGTCTAATCTTGCATACTTCCCGAATTGCTATGGCACATACACAATTCGTGAAGATGTTACAATGAAAACCCTAATTCTGGCACAGAACGAGTAATCTAGCAAAGATCAATAAAGAGGACAAATGAATTGGCCAAATCCACAAACCCTAGAAATCAATCTAAATCAATACAAGCAAGATTATGAACAAGAATTAATTAGGAAAAAGAAATACCTCAATAGAAATCAAAATTCGGATCAAGACCTTAAATCCAAAGCAATGGAATTAAGCTTCCATGAAAAAGCTCAATTCTCTAGGAAAAATAGACTAAAAAGATGAACCCTAAAACTAAAATTAAAAAGGAGTATATATACTCCTCCGTTCTATAAAACTAAACCTAATTAATTAAAAAAACAAAGGAAAAAGAAATTTAATTAACATTAAAACTAAATTCCAAGCGGTCCAACTCACGCCTCGGTCAAACCTCCTAAGAGTCAGCATCACTTCACCCACGTGCGCAGGAAATTAAGTTACCTAAATTCCTTATTTCACTTTGATCATCCAACTTTCCAAAATTTTCTTCTGGTCACTGAACTCTCCTGCTCTGCAGCTTGGTCCTTGAAGCTTTCTACAATTGCACTCAGGCCCTTGGATCTTGCTGTTGACTTGAAATTTCTGGCTCCCTTTGGCATCTCCAAAATAGGACTAACTCAAATTACCATAAAATACTAATAATAAACTCTCCTATTACAATGTTTCCTCAATAATACAAAATATAGCAATTTAATTAATATAAATACAAAATGTAACCAAATTGCTATAAAATGTCCGGAAAAATCGAGGAATTATCAAAGCTAAAAACAACCTATCAAATTTTCCCACGCTTAGACCATTATTCGTCCCTGAGTAAATTTCTAATTCCTCGCTAACTCCAGGTCTAAAACAGGCGCGCGAGGGGAAAGTGATTTCCCTAACTCCTCCACACCAACAAACTCAATCACATCAATCAATACATTCGGAGAATGAGAATCCACTCCTTATTACTCCAACAAATGGTAATGATGGCCTTAGCTTGATCCCAACTCCAAATATGTAAAGGGACATCCAAACTAAGGCCCACACACAAAAAGCTAGGGAAACTAAAAATAACCTAAGCTTCCCCCACGCTATCCTTGCACTACTACTCCCTCACAATAAAGTTGATGCCCAAGCAAAGACTTACCTAGTGCAATACACCAATCCCCCTTATATCACCAAACGGAAAAACGAGGATTTTCTAACCTAACGCCTCTAAACCAAACCTCCTACGCCACGAAAGATCAATCCTACCCGATTCTCCAATCCTCCCTTATGTCTCCAACTCCGGTGATATAAAAGATAGTAAATACTCAATTCTCACCTTTTGCCTAAGTGCCCTTTCGAGTTTTCACTTAGCCTCTCAGTTTTTTATTTTTTTTTTCATATTTTTTTCATATATTTTTTTTTCATTTTTTTTTTCATTTTTTTTTATTTTGAAAAGGAATTAAGAAAAACAACTATACAAACAAAAAATAACTATACAAACTCCACCCCCCCCCACTAAATAATGCATAGTCCCATATGCATCAATACAAAACAAATAAGGTAAAGATTTACCTTTCGGGACTACTGAGGTGATGGAAACAAATCTGGCCCCCATAATGTTCCTTGGCTAGAGCTACTCCCAAACTGTTGCTGATTATGGGTAAATAATGGCCCATTTTCAATGATTTGAAAGTACAGGGGCTAAAATGAAATTAGGTAGAAAATGGGAGAGTTAAGCTTGGATTTAAAGTTTAGAGGCCAAAGTGAAAAACTGAAAAAATAAGGGACCAAATTGGTTTTAAAAATTTTAGGGGCTAAATTGAAAATTTGGAAAAAAGAGGGGTCAAGGTGAAAAATATGGAAGGTTAAGGGCTAAACTGCAGATAATTTGGAGGGGAGGGGCTGCAGGAGAAAATTGAAGCTGGCTGCCAACAGTGAGGCCCTGGCTGAGCAAAATGGGGCTGCATGCCCGAGGAATTGTGGCCAAGAAAGCAAGGGTGGCCAAGGTTTTGGGGCATGGCCTAGTTCATTCGTTCGACTCAAAATTAATTCTTTTTTTTTACAGGCCTCTATTTTTTTTTATTCTTCCTTTTTTATTATTTTTTTAGGCACAATTTTTGTAATGACCCTAACCCTAGGCACTAATTTAGCATCATATTGTGTGCTTTTAATATCATTGTTAATATTATGTGTTCATTATTATATACTTGATTCCTTATATTAAGATAAAATGATAGAGAAATAAAATAATGTTATTGGAAGAAGTATAAAAATAGAAATGGATAAAATGAATAAAATGTGGGTAGTTAGATTTATTTGTGTAGGGGCTTTGGTGTAGTAGGGGAAAGACTTTTATTAAAATGGTATGGGGGGGGGCATACCCCTTAAATCCCTCCCCTTTCACCTCCTTAGTCAAAAAGGATCCCTACCCTTCCATACTTTCATCATCCTTCCCATACTCCATCCTCATTATTTCTTCTTCATCCTCTTCTTTCTTCTCCTAAAAATATCCATGGAGATTATACCTTGAAAGCCTCACTTTTCCAAAGTTCTAGAGCCTTCAAATCTTCTTCATTTTTCAATCAAGTTGTACTTTTGTGCTTGGGGCATCTAGAGGAATTAATCAAGCTAAGAAGATCATCATTTCATCCTAAAATTCTAAGGTAAGTTATTATGACTTCTTTCTAAATATTGCACATTTTATGTGTTAATGAATGTTTTATAAAAAGAAAAAGTATATTGTATTTTTAATATGGTTATTTGAGTAAAATGATTATTCAAGATTTAATTGATTTTAGTTGTGATATGAAGGTTTAAGTTGAAGAAATGAGGATATAATGGGAGTAATATGTTAATGACTTGAATGGGGTTATTATGATTTTCTCTTCTAATTAATGTTCATGAATTATTTGGTGTTGTTATTATTATTAAAATGGTTATTAGATGCTTTGGAAACCTTCTTGTAGTGTAGAAATTGGTTTATGTTATAGTATGATGTGGTTGTTTAAGGAAGATGATCAATAGTGTAAGAAAATGGATTAAGTTAGATTAAGAAGTTTAAACTTGAATTGTGGTAGTGAAATGGGTGGAGAATCAAGTGGTAAATGATCTAGAGTTTTATTAATTGGGGATTAAATGATTTAAAATGAGGTTTGTAAAGTTAGAAAATACTTTTTGGTATTTTTAAGGAAGATTATAAAAAGGGAGAAGAAAATATGTGAAAAGGAGTTAAAAATTTCGAAGTGCAGAAAATCCCCTTGGGCGGTCGCCCATAGGCCCTTGAGCGGCCGCCCAACCCACCAGAAGGTATAACCCTTTTTAGACCCTCTTGGGCGGTCGCCCATAGTGACTTGGGCGGTCGCCCATGTCACCAGAAGTTCACCAGTTTCCTTTCTTGCTGAATTTTAACCACAACCACTAAGTATGATTCCTAACACTTTCAAAGTAGTGAAATCTAATCCGCTTCAGATATGAATTAATCCTTTTTAACCTAAGTTAAAGTAGAATACCTTGGCTAGGCCATGATGTCTTATTTGGTCAAAATGGAATTATGGGAAGTAGGTCTTGCACCTTTATTAATATTATTCAAGGTTGAGTAGTAACTTTGTAAGAATGGTTTACGGTTTAGGTTGGCCTTACTTGCTCCCATACCTTGGTGATTAGTTGAACAGTGTAGAGACTAAAATCACACTAGTGTGTTGGTTAGGAATGTATATGTGTTATATCAATATATTGTATCCCGATTGTGGATTATTTGGTATATGATTGTATTGTATCCCGATTGTGGATTATTTGGTATTGATTATATTGCATCCCGGTGTGGATTATGTGGTTATATGGATACCTTATATGAACTCATATTCGTTAATGGTATGATGCATAGTGTATTAAATGGTTGTTGCACTATGGTATTGATTAGCATGAGTATATTTTACCATGTTGTTATATTATTATCCCTTTTTGTGGATTTATTTCAAGTAACTATTATGTGCTTGGATATTACATGTGATTAGGGGGTATAATGGAATTCAATCAATTATTGATTTGTTCTATAAATGATTGAAGGTTCATTATACCTGTGACCTTACCCCTCTGTGGCCACAGAGTGGGTGTGCAAGCTACTGTATTGAGCCAAAAGCCTTACATACTGCTGCGATTGGTGATTAGGGGGAATGCTTCTGTATTAAGTCAAAAGCTTTACAGTTAGCGATATTATTGTTGGATACTCTGATTTAGTATCTGATTTTCTTATATGGATCTCTGGAGTATGAGTCCTATAAGAGGTGAATGTGCTGGAGGCAGTTCACCAAAGAGAGGAGTTTCACTCCCACGTTGTACGACTTATTGTTCAGACGGGAAAGGTAAAATGAGGTAACGTAAGGTGTTTACCGCTTTCATAATGTGTTATGTGTTACTATGCTATGTGTTGCATATTGTTTGGCATCTTGCTGCATTCATAATAGCTTATTGAGATTTATTCTCACCCCCTCCCTTTTACTGCTTTAGATTGTGCTGAGACAGGTGACCTGAACCAGTGAGGCCGGGAAAAGAGTTTGGACTCTTGCTTTTGGGACTTGTCAGGATAGGTATATGAGTGGATTGTCAGGAGTCATAATTTATTATTACTCTTTTATAAGTTGTAAGGAAAACTCTTTTGTTAAACAATGTTAATTAGGGTTTTCAATGTAATTAATTAAGTATGGTTATTAAAGTATTTGATTAAATTCCTTCAAGTGGAGATATTATTATTTGATTTTGTTTATTGGAAATTGAGAATTGATTTTCTTGTAAAGGCAAATGAATGTTTTAAAAATTTAAGATGGGTTTTCTTAGTTTGAGCTTCTCAAGCTCGGGACACGCGTTAGGTCCCGGGTTGGGGTGCTCACAGTTGGTATCAGAGCTTTGTTTAGAGGTCAAGAATAGATGTCTAAACTAAGGGGCAATGTGTGGTAATTGACGCCGAGTGTTTAATGCAGGAATTATTCTAATGGCCGGAAGCAATGATGATCAGCGAAAGGTTCTAGGAAATGAAGGAGAGAGGGGTATAGGTGGAATTCAGAATGAAGAAATGATGAAATTATTCAGACGTTTGCACGTAATATGGAGACTAGAGGATCAGTTCCGAATCAACCTGAGGGATGTCAAAGTGATGGATGGGAAAGGTTTGTGAAGATGAATCCACCGAGTTTTACTGGATATCCGAATCCGTTAAAGGCAGAAAAATGGTTAGAGAAAATGAACAAAATCTTTGAGGTTATGAAGAGTCGCAACGAAGAGAAAATTAGGTATGCCGTTTTCAAACTTGAAGGTCCAGCTGATCAGTGGTGGCAGAATTTGAAGGGAAGTTGGGAGCGGGATCATACGCCCCAGACTTGGGATAATTTCACTCATCAGTTCGAGGATTATTTCATTACAATGGTTACAAGGGATAGGAAGGAGATTGAATTCTTAGGACTAAAACAAGGGAACATGACGGTGAATCAGTATTCAGTCCGGTTTGAGGAATTAGCTAGGTGTTGCCCTCATTTGGTATCGCATGAAGTGAAAAGAGTTCATAGGTTTGTAAAAGGTTTGAGGATTGAGTTTAGGAAGAAATTATGGATTGATAGTTTCACCGATTATCAGACAGTCATAGAGAGAGCTTACGAAATCGAGAATAGCATTGAGGAAAATAGTGGAAAATCGGAAGGTGGGATTGGAAACAAGCCAAAGTATCTAGGACAAGGATCCAAAATCATTAGAGGATAGCCAAGGGCTTTAACTTCAGGAAGTGTGAGAGGGGAACTTGTTGTAGCTTCTTCGTCTAGGCCAATATCCAAACAGTATGGGATGATTTGTAAATTTTGCAAGAAGGTTGGACATACCGAAGATCGGTGTTGGAGTAAGCAAGGCAAGTGTATTAATTGTGGAGAGATAGGACACTTTAGGAGAAATTGCCCAAGGTTGTAGCGGGGATGAGCTTTAAGCAGCGGTCAGCTGGGTGGACAACAAAGAGGTGGTACAAAAAGGGATAACGAAGGGAAACCGAAAGAGAAGGTCCAAGGTCGAGTACGTGTTTCAGGCCTAGGAGAGATAGCTCCCTCAGAGGTCACTAGAGGTATATTACCTGTCTCAGAAGTTAGGGTTCATATTGTATAGATCCTATTTCATATCATTATGTGTGGCATAGCATTTTGCTTCTATGTGGCATACATTGTTTGAGATATTGTTTTATTGTTTGAGAATTCTGCTCTTATGAGAGGATACCTCGAATCTTCCTTGATTTACCACGATAGTGATGTGGTCATGGCTGAGCATGTATTGCCAGCTGATTTGGTATGATTACCGATTTGTGATTATGAGATATACTTGACCTGAATGGTTAAGTAGTTGTTGTGTATTGGTAGACTATCATAATAAATGAGTCTCATTTTCTATACCTAATTTGATTATATTGATATTTGATATAGATAAACCTTTATATGGTATTCTTGTTATATAAGCATTAAAGACAGAAAGTTTTGGTTAAAAGTGTGAAGGGTATTTGGTATGTGTTAGACTTGCATAAGAAGTCTTTCCAAAAAATTTATGTGCTAGTTGGGAGTAGATGGTAATTTTGTTTCCATCAAAGTATATCATGTGTTGGTTCTAAGTATGATAATTAGAATTTTAATCCTTATCTTGACGGCTTTATGGTAGTTATGATTGATGATCTTCTTGGTTATTTAAAGTTATGAGAGGATCATTCGTGAGTTGTGTTATTTGCCTTTAGTGGGAATTCATTGTTTGAGGGTTTAGCAAGTGTGAGTTGGCTTGAGAGGATTCCAAGTTTTGGGTTCTAAAGTCTTAAGCTTGGATGTTCCCTAGATCTTGCGAGGATTGTGTTCGTGATCTTTGGGGTTGACAAGTGCTACCGAAGGAAATTTTAAGGAATTCTTGAAAAAAATGAAAGATCGTTGCTTTAATTAATTTTAAAGGATGTATAAATGGTGTAGGATGTAATAAGTATGAATTATATTGACAGAGATGGAGAATAGATTGGCTATAGATTCGATCCTTACCTTACTTAATGGATGTGAGGACTTTGTGAAAATTTAAGTGTGTATTAAAGGAAAATTAGATGGTGATATAATGAGAATTGGGAAAGTAATAGCGTATGCATCGAGGAAGTTGGCTTAGATAAACCGGAATTTTCTTACCCTCTACTCGAAAGTGGCTGCAATTGTTTTATGTGAGAACCTTACCTTTTTGAAGCTCTCTTGTGGAATTTGTTACCGATCCTAAGAGTTTGGAGGATTCAGTTACTTAAAAGGAAGAGATTAGAAGACTATCTAGATTCTTGAAAAATAGGCTGTGTGTGGTGTGATGGACTTCCTTTCAAGTTGAGAAGTTAATTAACCCTAGTAAGTTTATGTAATAACATTTTTTAGTTTAGCATTGGAATGGGTACTGTGCAAAGCTTGATATGGACAAATTTAATTATATAATCCTTCGTGTGTATAGAGTTCTTCAGTTAAGGATGATTTGGCGGATTTGACTTGTGTGGGGAAACTGTTGAGTTATTAGAGTGATAGTTTAGGGAATTGAAATTCTAGGGTATTCGGGTTGTGAAATTGTATAGAAGAATCATGCCATTAAGGAAACCCTTTGGAAGTGTCATTTGAAATGCGTGAGAGGTAACCTTTGTTATTGATTCATAAGGTAAGCTAGTTTAAAATTCGGGACGAATTTTCTTTAAGGTGGAATGAGTGTAACGACCCTAACCCTAGGCACTAATTTAGCATCATATTGTGTGCTTTTAATATCATTGTTAATATTATGTGTTCATTTTTATATACTTGATTCCTTATATTAAGATAAAATGATAGGAAAATAAAATAATGTTATTGGAAGAAGTATAAAAATAAAAATGGATAAAATAAATAAAATGTGGGTAGTTAGATTTATTTATGTAGGGGCTTTGGTGTAGTAGGGGAAAGACTTTTATTAAAATGGTATGGGGGGGGGGGGCATACCCCTTAAATCCCTCTCATTTCACCTCCTTAGTAAAAAAGGACCCCTACCCTCCCATACTTCCATCATCCTTTCCATACTCCATCCTCATTATTTCTTCTTCATCCTCTTCTTTCTTCTCCTAAAAATATCCATGGAGATTATACCTTGAAAGCCTCACTTTTCTAAAGTTCTAGAGCCTTCAAATCTTCTTCATTTTTCAATCAAGTTGTACTTTTGTGCTTGGGGCATCTAGAGGAATTAATCAAGCTAAGAAGATCATCATTTCATCCTAAAATTCTAAGGTAAGTTATTATGACTTCTTTCTAAATATTGCACATTTTATGTGTTAATGAATGTTTTATAAAAAGAAAAAGTATATTGTATTTTTAATATGGTTATTTGAGTAAAATGATTATTCAAGATTTAATTGATTTTAGTTGTGATATGAAGGTTTAAGTTGAAGGAATGAGGATATAATGGGAGTAATATGTTAATGACTTGAATGGGGTTATTATGATTTTCTCTTCTAATTAATGTTCATGAATTATTTGGTGTTGTTATTATTATTAAAATGGTTATTAGATGCTTTGGAAACCTTCTTGTAGTTAAGAAATTGGTTTATGTTATAGTATGATGTGGTTGTTTAAGGAAGATGATCAATAGTGTAAGAAAATTGATTAAGTTAGATTAAGAAGTTTAAACTTGAATTGTGATAGTGAAATGGGTGGAGAATCAAGTGGTAAATGATCTAGAGTTTTATTAATTGGGGATTAAATGATTTAAAATGAGGTTTGTAAAGTTAGAAAATCCTTTTGATATTTTTAAGGAAGATTATAAAAAGGGAGAAGAAAATATGTGAAAAGGAGTTAAAAATTTCGAAGTGCAGAAAATCCCCTTGGGCGGTCGCCCATAGGCCCTTGAGCGGCCGCCCAACCCACCAGAAGGTATAACCCTTTTTAGACCCTCTTGGGCGGTCGCCCATAGTGACTTGGGCGGTCGCCCATGTCACCAGAAGTTCACCAGTTTCCTTTCTTGCTGAATTTTAACCACAACCACTAAGTATGATTCCTAACCCTTTCAAAGTAGTGAAATCTAATCTGCTTCAGATATGAATTAATCCTTTTTAACCTAAGTTAAAGTAGAATACCTTGGCTAGGCCATGATGTCTTATTTGGTCAAAATGGAATTATGGGAAGTAGGTCTTGCACCTTTATTAATATTATTCAAGGTTGAGTAGTAACTTTGTAAGAATGGTTTACGGTTTAGGTTGGCCTTACTTGCTCCCATACCTTGGTGATTAGTTAAACAGTGTAGAGACTAAAATCACACTAGTGTGTTGGTTAGGAATGTATATGTGTTATATCAATAGATTGTATCCCGATTGTGGATTATTTGGTATATGGTTGTATTGTATTCCGATTGTGGATTATTTGGTATTGATTATATTGCATCCCGGTGTGGATTATGTGGTTATATGGATACCTTATATGAACTCATATTCGTTAATGGTATGATGCATAGTGTATTAAATGGTTGTTGCCCTATGGTATTGATTAGCATGAGTATATTTTACCATGTTGTTATATTATTATCCCTTTTTGTGGATTTATTTCAAGTAACTATTATGTGCTTGGATATTACATGTGATTAGGGGGTATAATGGAATTCAATCAATTATTGATTTGTTCTATAAATGATTGAAGGTTCATTATACCTGTGACCTTACCCCTCTGTGGCCACAGAGTGGGTGTGCAAGCTACTGTATTGAGCCAAAAGCCTTACATACCGCCGCGATTGGTGATTAGGGGAATGCTTCGTATTAAGTCAAAAGCTTTACAGCTTAGCGATATTATTGTTGGATACTCGATTTAGTATCTCGATTTTCTTATATGGATCTCCTGAGTATGAGTCCTATAAGAGGTGAATGTGCCGGAGGCAAGCTTCACCAAAGAGAGGAGTTTCACTCCCACGTTGTACGACTTATTTGTTCAGACGGGAAAGGTAAAATGAGGTAACGTAAGGTGTTTACCGCTTTCATAATGTGTTATGTGTTACTATGCTATGTGTTGCATATTGTTTGGCATCTTGCTGCATTCATAATAGCTTATTGAGATTTATTCTCACCCCCTCCCTTTTACTGCTTTAGATTGTGCTGAGACAGTGACTGAACCAATGAGGCCGGAAAAGAGTTTGGACTCTTGCTTTTGGGACTTGTCAGGATAGGTATATGAGTGGGTTGTCAGGAGTCATAATTTATTATTACTCTTTTATAAGTTGTAAGGAAAACTCTTTTGTTAAACAATGTTAATTAGGGTTTTCAATGTAATTAATTAAGTATGGTTATTAAAGTATTTGATTAAATTCCTTCAAGTGGAGATATTATTATTTGATTTTGTTTATTGGAAATTGAGAATTGGTTTTCTTGTAAAGGCAAATGAATGTTTTAAAAATTTAAGATGGGTTTTCTTAGTTTGAGCTTCTCAAGCTCGGGACACGCGTTAGGTCCCGGATTGGGGTGCTCACAATTTTTTTAACAGGCCTTTTCTTTTTTTTTTGTTTTAATGAGACATACGCATGGGAATCTAGAAACGGGCGCCTGGTTATTCTGGAAAGTATCCCAAGTTACTGATGATGAGGCTGGCGCCTCAATATTAATGGGGCAGACGCTTTTTTTTTTTCAACGAAGGAATAAGGCACTGTTTTGCTTTCGTCTCCGTCTTCACTGTTATTAACTGCACAACACCACAACCCAAAAATTTCAGTAGCACCAATTCTACACATAAAATATATATATATATATATATATATATATATATATATATATATATATATATATATATATATATATATATATATATATATAATATAAAAAGACATAAAAACAAAGAAATTTTCGGGTTGCCTCCCAATAAGCGCATTTGGTTAAGGTCGTTAGCTCGACCGGATTTCCACTTCAATGGGAATTAGAGGTGGCCATCTTGTTTTTGATCTTAACTTTTCTTCCCTTGGCCCACCTCGCACCTTCACGACCACAAATATCCATAATTTTCCACACATATGTATCTTTCTTAATTAAATCGGGTGGATCCCAAAAAAAATTGTGGCCTTTTTCTTGGCCTTTATCTTCTTTTTCTTTTTCTTGGGAACATCTCAAGAAATTTTTGTGGCCTTTTTCTTGACCTTTTTCTTCTTTTTCTTCTTTTTCTTTTTATTAGGAACCTCTCCCCTTAACTCACTCGGTGCCTTGGTATTACCAACATCAAGCACATCAGCAAGACCCATCACCGCCTCCTTCATCTCATCATAAAGATCAAATTCTAACTCTACAAATCCTAAAGCATTCTTCAGCACAGATTTCATGTCATCAATAACATTAAAATCCATTCGTTGTCCATCACCCTCCATAGTCAAACAAGGTTAAGAAAAAGATGACATAAAAAAAACTTAACAAAAAGAAAACAAGAAAAAGAAATAGATTAAGAAACAGAATAAGTCCGTAAACAATTACACCGTTCCCCGGCAATGGCGCCAAAACTTGGTAGGCTTAGTCGCACGCCTACCAAATTAGACCTAAACTCGGCCACTAATAATGTAATTAGGGTAAGTCAGGGTCGATCCACGAAGAGCAGTGATTATTTGCGAACAGTCACTTGACCAGATTGGGGGCTTAATTGAGCTTTTTAATTAATTCCTAAGACGGGAAAAATAAACTAAGTGTTTAAAATAATAATTTAAAGAGACTTCAGACTTGATACTGTCACCGAATTTTTATTCTAATATCACTGATAATTCTTTTCCCCGTAATTTTTATTCACTTGATTACGAGATGTATTTCAATCTCTGCCTCTTCTTTCAGTTTAGTTTATAGCAGTGACACACTCACTATAAATCCTAATTAAAATTAAACATAAACTGGCACAGAAAAGGTCTACAGATTAATTGATGATGTTTTAAGAGACTAAAATCAAGAACGCTTTTTAAGGTTAATTAGATAATCGTCTAATCTTGCATACTTCCCGAATTGCTATGGCACATACACAATTCGTGAAGATGCTACAATGAAAACTCTAATTCTGGCACATAACGAGTAATCTAGCAAAAATCAATAAAGAGGACAAATGAATTGGCCAAATCCACAAACCCTAGAAATCAATCTAAATCAATACAAGCAAGATTATGAACAAGAATTAATTAGGAAAAAGAAATACCTCAATAAAAATCAAAATTCGGATCAAGATCTCAATCCAAAGCAATGGAATTAAGCTTCCATGAAAAAGCTCAATTCTCTAGGAAAAATAGACTAAAAAGATGAACCTAAAACTAAAGTTAAAAGGAGTATATATACTCCTCCGTTCTATAAAACTAAACCTAATTAATTAAAAAAACAAAGAAAAAAGAAATTTAATTAACATTAAAACTAAATTCCAAGCGGTCCAATTCACGCCTCGATCAAACTGTTGGGTTTTATGGGTCCATGCGCAGCGGAATTAAGCATAAAATTAACACAAAACCCAAGCCCTAAGATCCGTTCTATATGATTAAATTGAATTGCTATGAGATAGAATTTACCAACCTAAATTGCTTTCCGGTCTTGAGCTATCGAACGGATAATTATGTGATTCGTAATCACAAACTTTTGATCTTCAAATCTTTGAATCTTCAACTCCTTTGGATCTTCAGATTTGAACTCTAGGTCTTTGATTTGTTTGAACAAAACTAAGACCCTCTTTTGGTAATTCACACAAATATGAATGTCAAGAACAATTCTCGGGTTGGGAATTGCTAGATTCCTAAAACTTATGGAAGAATATTGAGAGTATTTTTGTTATGATTTTCCCTTGAAAATTTCGGCCAGACCTTAGGGTTGACAGACCTCACATATTTATACTACTTTAGTGTAAATATGTTTCCTAATCGAATTAGGAGAACAGTCACAAAAGCGTTCAGCTAGTTATGTCGCACGACATAAGTAGCCAAGGCTAGTTATGTCGCGTGACATAAGTTGCCAAATACGTAAACTCTCAATCATTCTTCCCTTGGTTCAACCAACTCATTCTATTTGTGTGTGACCCAATAGGATTGTATTATGTTGGCAATGAGTCCGATCATATCGACCCTCATAAGACATAAGCGGACTCTAGCAAGCCATTATGTCCACCCAAATAACACAACGTAAGAGTTCACGTTTCCAATGGTACACTTCCATTTTCCCTTTGTCTCACGATGTTATATTGAACACAAGTCATGGTCCACGTCAACTTGTATTTGTTCAATGCTTTCTCGATCTTGAGTATAATGATAGTCCAATCATATCGGGGTGTGGCCACACGCTTTCATCATTATCACTCATCGAGGGGCCCAAGCAAAACATCTCTCTTTCGAGGGACAAATTCCATCTTGACTTATCATCCTTCCCATCATGAATCCGATCATGCCAAAGATAGCCTTTATAGATATCGTGTTAAGATACCGTTTGACTAAAATCAAACATGACTTTCATCATATGTAAGGTTATGATAATCTCGTGTCTAGGGACTAAATGAAGTGACCATATGAGATTTAATTATGACATTTGACCATGACATAAATCTCATACGGGTCATGTCCAGTCACTTGTTCTCTAACAAGTACTCATAATTTCAATGTGCATCTCTATGCATATAATCATCACATGATTATCCATTGACAATTATACTAATTATTCTCTTAATAATCGGTGGACGGAGATTATTACAATAAATATGCAAACTATATAATAATCAAATAATAAACATAAACGATAAAGATGATACATAACGGTTTTCGCTAAAACATAACTAAAGCCTAGGGCATTACACCAACAGCCTCCCACTTGCACTAGGCTCCATTTATGTATCGAATACTCATGGATCTAACATGCCCATCATGCTTCGCCTATGCGAGGATCTTTGTAAGTGAATCCCATATGTCATCATCGGTTGACACTTTGTATATTTTAACGTCTTCTCATTCTTCATGAATTTCTTGAAGAACGCCTAAGTGAGTGTTTGGATCATTGTTGTGACCTTGGTTCCATTGCTTGCACAAGTGGCACCACTATTGTCATAACAAAAGTTTCACCGATTAGTGATACTTGGAAAACACTTGGAGTATTTCCAAAATACTAAATGAACTTTGATTCAAATCGCCTCTTTTAGCTACATCATATGTTGCTAAAATATGGCCTTAGTAGCAGAATCGGCTACAATTTCTCGCTTGAACTCTTCCAATCAAAATTGCACCTCTAATAAGCACAAACACAAATCCTAATTGCGATTTTAAAATAACTTTGTCAGTTTGGAAGCTAGCATCTTTGTAACCCTTACAACAAGATTAACTTCCAATCTTTCAAATCCCAAGAACATATCCTTAGTTCTTCTTAAGTACTTAAGGATCATCTTGACTGCCCTCCAATGGTTTACATCGGGATCAGATTGGTATCGACTCATCATGCTTAGAGCATATGAGATGCCGGGTCTAGTACAAATCATGGCATACATGACAGATCCAAATGCCGAAGCATATGGAACTTCATTTATTTCCCTTTTGCTCATCAGTTGTCATAAGACAATGAATATTGCTAAGAGAAATACCATGACCCATTGACAAGCTACTCTTCTTAGACTCTTCTAAGAATCTTGTCAATGTGAACACTTTGACTCAAACCAATTTATCCTTCTAGATCCATCTCTATAGATCTTGATGCCAAGGATGTAAGCGGCTTCACCCATATCTTTCATTGAGAAACCTTTCCTTGACCAAGACTTAACAGTCTTAAGTATCGGAACTTATTTTTCCAATGAGTAAGATATCATTGTAATAAACAATAGAAATAATACCATGCTCCCACTGAATTTCATGCATACACAAGGATCATCTTCGTACTTGATAAAGTCAAACTCTTTGACCAATTCATCAAAACGAAGATTCCAATTCCTTTAAGCTTGCTTCAATCCATCTCATGGATTTTTGCAACATGCATACTTTATTAGAGTTTCTTGGATCGACAAACTATTCGGGTTGTGTACTCTACACATCCTTAATAATCTTTCCATTTAAAGAAAGTCGTTTGACATCCATTTGTCATATCACATAGTCACAATATGTGATAATGGCAATTGAAAATCTAACGTACTTCGACATTGTAATCGGCGAAAAAGGTTTCAACATAGTCAATACTATGAATTTGCCTAAATTCCTTTGTTACAATCCTTAGTCATGAAAGTACACACCTTCCCATCCATGTCGGTCTTGAAGACCTTCTTGCATCCCATTAGTTTTTACACCTTCAGGTAGCCCAATCAAGTTCCAAACTTGATTGTCAAACATGGATTGTAATTTGGATTCCATGGTTCATAACCATCTATCCAAATTAGGAGGGGACATCGCTTATTGATAGCAAGTAGGATCGTCATTCTTAATGACTTTCACTTTATCACTTTCCGCAACGAGAAATCATTATTCCTTGAGTTCGGATCGTGACCCATCCAATCTACGATGGACTTGTGCATCTTGAACCGGTTTCACAACTCCTTTGTGAACTTGGTTCTGTCTCTACTCTTGGTTCCATATTATTTTCGGGTTCTTGAACTTCTTTCAAGATTAATTTTACTCCCACTAGATTCTTTATTGAGAAACTATTTCTCAAGAAATAAATCGTGTAGAGCAACAAACATTTTGTTCTCTTTGTGATTGTAAAATCAATATCCGAAAATAACCTTGTTAGATTTGGTGCTAACTTATAAGAGACAAGTCTCTTTACATAAGATTCGCAACCCCAAATCTTCATGAAAGACAAACTAAGTTTTCTTCCATGCCACATCTCATGTGGGGCCTTAGGAACCGATTTAGTAGGGACTCGATTCAGTAACCGCATTATTTCTAATGCATATCCTCAAAAGGAAATATGAAATAGGAAAGTCTCGATTGACACATCATCGAATGAACCATGTCCTACAAGGTTCAATTCCTCCTTTCGTATACACCATTCATAGTGGTGTTCAAAGGTGGAGTCAACTCTTGAAACAATTTCATAGTTTTTGAGATGATTGTCAAACTCTTGGCTCAAATATTCATCACCTCGATCTAATCGAAGTACTTAACAGTTTTACCAAGTTGTTTTGTACTTCATCTTTGAAATGTTCAAAACATCTCAAACGATTCACCTTTGAACTTCATCGATAGACATAGTCATATCTAGATAAGTCTTTAGTGAAATGTGATGAAATACCGAAGTCTTCCCCTAGCAATGCTACTTAACACCCATATACATCTCATGTATAATGACCAATAAGTCACTAGCCCTCCCACTACTCTTAGTGTAGGGTGGTTTGATCAATAATCTCAATAAACAAGATCCACATTCCTCAAATGATTCATCGTCATATGAGTCTAAAAGTCCATGTTAATGGAGTTTAGATATATGTTTCTTATTTATTTGACCAAGCCGGCAATGCCATATGAACGCGTTGTTCATATTGTTCGGTTTAGATTTCCATTTATATTATAGATATCTTCAACATTATTTTGTATCTTATCATCACGGATATGAAGACCATTCAATGACATATGCATTATAATAAGGCATATCATTAAATAAATATAAAACTTCTTATTGAAAATAAGAAAATTATATCCTTCATCATCCATTTAAGAAACAAATAATACTCCTACTCAAATTCGAACGTAGTCATACTTGTTCAAAACAAGTACTACTTCACAAGGCAAAGTGACTTCATAAGTCCCTTATGGCTAATGTTGCAACTCTTGCTCCATTCCCATGCTTAGGTTTAATTTACCTTATTTGAGTAGCTTTCTATTCTTTGTTCCTTGCACATTTAAACAAATGTGGGATTCAATCCTGTATCATATACCCAAGAACAAGAAGTCGAAAGAAAATATCTATCATATAGATACTTGAAGTAGTAGCAATCATATTGCCCTTCTTCACCTTTTAGGCCTTCCTAATAAGCCTTGCAACTTTGCTTCCAATGACAATCTTATTGCAATGATAGCAAACTGCATCCTTTTGAGACACTTTGGGTTTGACCTCTTCGGCTTTGACAACATTTGTCCTAGGTTTAGCAACTTTTGCTTTACCTTTTTTTTTCTTCCTTTATGAACCCTTTTATTGTGTCAACCATTAACACAATTTGCGGATTGCTCCTTCTTTCATCATATGAATTGAGAGCCTTCACCACAACATATATCTTTTGCCTAGTTCGCATTTGGAACATTTCCTTTATGCGGTGTGCTAGAACAAAAGAATAGTTATCATGTGCTCAAGGTTCTTCATAAGAGCCTTTAAACACGGTGGCAAATACAAGGCAAGCAATATTGTTAGAATCATCAATATGTTTCTAATGTTGCTTCCTTATTTGCCCTTTGCAACATTTGCAGTGGGTTCAATAGGAACGGATTCGTCAAGAACGTACACATTTACCCAAGAACCATTCTTTAGGCTTCTGATCCAATCAGAATTATATGTATCGTTCCTTTCAAACTTTGTCCTTCATAAGGACGAATCGCAATTATCATTATGTAATGCTACTTCTACAACAAAATATACAAATTATATGAACACATATCAATATCATCACATTTATCATTTAAGAGCAAATAGTGTATTTTACAAATACTCCCACTAAATCATACACCTTCCAATGCAAATAAGCATAATATGCATTTAATGGGCTAAGATCCAACTTTAATTTAATCTCAAGTACGCTATGGCGCACCGCTCAAGATTAAACTAATTAGGTAGAAAAACATCAATCATATCGTATATGACTCTTAGGACTAAGATCCATCTTTAATTTAATCTCAAGTACGCTATGGCGCACCGCTCAAGATTAAACTAATTAGGTAGAAAACACCAATCATATCGTATATGACTCCTAGGATCTTTTATGAGATTTATTTAAGACATCATATGTCTAAGCATATTTTAATCTCATCTTATGCCTTGGGTCCAAAACCATTTTGATAACCCAATTAAGTTCATTCATATTAAACGTATAGGAACCACCATTTCCTCATCTTGCTCGCAAACGGAATAGAATCAAAGTACCTTGCTATGGCAAGCCCACCCAAAACTATCCGAGTGGTCTCAAGTGTTTAATCATGAATTGGCATAAAAGAACTTAAAAGTTAAATGAAGGTTCTTTAAGGTAGATTATAAGCATATCAGCAAAGATAGTCATAATCATGCACCAGGTAAGTTCCCAGGAAGATAGGTGAGCCACAAGGACTTCTTAAGTACCAACTCTTCCTTAGACAGAACTCACCTAGTCATGCACAATTAGAAATCAATTCTGATTTGGCAACATAATCACTACCTTTTTATAAACAATTAGTTTCCTTTTAAATTTAGCGTATTTATGACTTGTTTCCATAAACAATCATAAGATCCAAAATTTACAATGTCTAAATCTAAACATATTAGGAAACTAAATATCATGTTTCAACTAAACATCTAATTTAAAAAAAAAATTCTTAACATGTAAGAACAAATAAAACATGCATCGCAATAATTATTAAAATTATATTTTAATCAATTAATCATGCATATCAATGAATCAATCTATCGCAGACTTATAAACTCAATTTTATAACATCCAGATTTTCATATACATTGCAATAATTATTAAAATCACATTTTAATCAATTAATCATGTATATCAATGAATCAATCTATCGCGGACTTATAAACTCAATTTTATAACATCCAGATTTTCATATGAACATATCAGATTGTAAACACAATCACGTAATAGCGTAAAAATTGAACAAACCGATTCGCCGCTTTGGCTTATTGTGTCGCGCGACATAACTAGCCGGTGGCTAGTTATGTCGCGTGGACATAACCGGCCGATTACTGCATTTCCTCCTTTGGCTTAATATGTCGCACGACATAGGTAGCCAGTCGCAGGATTTTATTTCAATCAATTCAGATTACATGCAATTGAATCATATAAAACAACCCTTTTACAGATTTAATTCAACATAATTCGAAAACGATTTTCACATTGTTTCACATAAACAATCAAAATTCTATCGCATACAAAAACATGCAACGAACATATAAACAATTTATATAATCATTCTAGCATGTTAATTCAAACTTAACCATACGAACGGGGCTTTGATACCACTGTTGGGTTTTATGGGTCCATGCGCAGCGGAATTAAGCATAAAATTAACACAAAACCCAAGCCCTAAGATCCGTTCTATATGATTAAATTGAATTGCTATGAGATAGAATTTACCAACCTAAATTGCTTTCCGGTCTTGAGCTATCGAACGGATAATTATGTGATTCGTAATCACAAACTTTTGATCTTCAAATCTTTGAATCTTCAACTCCTTTGGATCTTCGTATTTGAACTCTAGGTCTTTGATTTGTTTGAACAAAACTAAGACCCTCTTTCGTAATCCACACAAATATGAATGTCAAGAACAATTCTCGGGTTGGAAATTGCTAGATTCCTAAAACTTATGGAAGAATATTGAGAGTATTTTTGTTATGATTTTCCCTTGAAAATTTCGGCCAGACCTTAGGGTTGACAGACCTCACATATTTATACTACTTTAGTGTAAATATGTTTCCTAATCGAATTAGGAGAACAGTCAGTCAAAAAGCTGTCAGGTTAGTTATGTCAAGCACGACATAAGTAGCCGGCTAGTTATGTCGCGTGACATAAGTTACCAAATACGTAAACTCTCAATCATTCTTCCCTTGGTTCAACCAACTCATTCTATTTGTGTGTGACCCAATAGGATTGTATTATGTTGGCAATGAGTCCGATCATATCGACCCTCATAAGACATAAGCGGACTCTAGCAAGCCATTATGTCCACCCAAATAACACAACGTAAGAGTTCACGTTTCCAATGGTACACTTCCATTTTCCCTTTGTCTCACGATGTTATATTGAACACAAGTCATGGTCCACGTCAACTTGTATTTGTTCAATGCTTTCTCGATCTTGAGTATAATGATAGTCCAATCATATTGGGGTGTGGCCACACGCTTTCATCATTATCACTCATTGAGGGGCCCAAGCAAAACATCTCTCTTTCGAGGGACAAATTCCATCTTGACTTATCATCCTTCCCATCATGAATCCGATCATGCCAAAGATAGCCTTTATAGATATCGTGTTAAGATACCGTTTGACTAAAATCAAACATGACTTTCATCATATGTAAGGTTATGATAATCTCAGGTCTAGGGACTAAATGAAGTGACCATATGAGATTTAATTATGACATTTGACCATGACATAAATCTCATACGGGTCATGTCCGAAACTTGTTCTCTAACAAGTACTCATAATTTCAATGTGCATCTCTATGCATATAATCATCACATGATTATCCATTGACAATTATACTAATTATTCTCTTAATAATCAGGGACGGAGATTATTACAATAAATATGCAAACTATATAATAATCAAATAATAAACATAAACGATAAAGATGATACATAACGGTTTTCAGTTAAAACATAACTAAAGCCTAGGGCATTACACCAACACAAACCTCCTAAGAGTCAGCATCACTTCACCCATGTGCAGGAAATTAAGTTACCTATATTCCTTATTTCACTTTGATCATCCAACTTTCCAAAATTTTCTTCTGGTCATTGAACTCTCCTGCTCTGCAGCTTGGTTCTTGAAGCTTCCTACAATTGCACTCAGGCCCTTGGATCTTGCTGTTGACTTGAACTTGCTGGCTCTCTTTGGCATCTCCAAAATAGGACTAACTCAAATTACCATAAAATACTAATAATAAACTCTCCAATTACAATGTTTCCTCAATAATACAAAATATAATCAAATTGCTATAAAATGTCTGAAAAAATCGAGGAATTATCAAAGCTAAAAATAACCTATCACATCTCAAAAAAAAAATCAAGAAAGAAAAAAAGTCCAATTTTAAAGGAAGCGTAAATAATTAAGTTTCGCATTTATAGGCCCGCCTCCCATGGTTATTTTTTTTTAAGGGAAAATTTCCCATTATTTTTTTTATTTTTTTTTTCACTACTCACACACACACACACACATGCACGCACAGAAGCGCCTAGGAGATAAATTCTAGGGAGAGAAAGCCTTCTTTCTAACTTCTATGGGGATCGAACTCATGACCTCTAAGTTGGAAGCCATGAGTTGTACATAAAAATAGGGGAGTTCTAATAAAAATCCGCTAGCTTGTCTTTGATTTGTTTTTGATTTAGGATCCATGCAGTTCAACTTAGGTTGAATTTTCATTGTAGATGGGTTATATTTTATAGTAACACATTTTATTGGAGGAAAAAAAAACTGAATTATATTTTTTACTCCCTCTATCCCATTCCAGAATAAATAATCAATGTCTCTTTGTTTTTAGTTTAGTACGAAAGAACTTTTAACAATAATTTTAAATTAATTATTTATCCCAATAAAAATTTAAAAATTATTATTGATAATATTTATAATGATGTATCTATAATATAATAAGCTTTCCTTCGTAATAACATAAAAAATTGTGACATACAGGTAATATTAACTGACTTACATTGAAGTAACATCATGAGTGATATTTTATAACCTAGCAAGGGCACAAAATATGGTTATTATTTTATTTTTTTTGAAAGATGAATTTGTCAAAAAAAAAAAAAAAAGGATGGGGAAGAACAACAAACTTCCAAATAAAGTGTAGAACATCACAAAATCTAAATTGATACTTCATCTGTCTCGTGACTCTCATCTGCGATTGCAAATACTCGTTAGAAGTTCACTTGAACTCGCAAAATTTATTTTAAATAAATTTTTATTATCTACTCTATCCGTCTATGATGTAAAGTAATGCAGCGGAATAGTAATAATAAGGCTTGATTGAAATCAAAACCTTCTGCAAGGAATAACAATTCCTAAGATAACAAGAACTTTCGAAGAAATTCTTCAGCAAGCCAATAAATTGACCAAGGGTTTGCAAGATGCAAAACTGAAATTAATTGATAAAAAGTCTTCTTTTTCGGAATTACAATGAAGGCCTATCTTATAGTGCCCAGAAAACTTGAAAAAGACTCCTAAACCTTCTAAAATTAATCCTAACCTATATAGTAACCTAATAGGACTTAAAAACTAGTAAATATATTCAAAATCTATTCTAAAACTTCTTCTAATCATCCTACTAATATTAATTCCGAAAATACTATTAAAATAATAAAAGATACGCAAATAATTAATATCTCGTTCTACATCATTCACCCTCTCTTCAAAGGAACTCGTCCCCGAGTTCTCCTCCGAGGTTTGGAAAGTTCCGTCCCACTTAAATAAATATTTGGAGTAGATCTGTTCCTTAAGCACAATTTGAGGTATAGAACGAATTTATCAAAATAACTAATCAAACCTTCAATATTTGACTCTATAATTGTTTCTTTTGAAACTGGATCTTCAATCATGGACTGAAAATTATGACTACTATTCTCTCCTTTGAAATCTTCATTCATTATTTGTAGATCCTGATTTGTGAATTTGACTACAATCAAATCTTCTCCGTTTAAATCTGAATCTTTCCTACCAACCGGCTCGACGCGGTGGAGATTTTCCCGTGAAGACTTGCCCGATTTTCTGGGTTGACATTATTTTTGTTATTCTGCAATAATTGCGAACTCACCTGGATCTGATCACGAAACTCTTCATCATCACGTTGAGAGGCAAGTCGACGTTCTTCATCAAGACGATCATATTCCGCAGATTTTTGTGCTTCCAGTCTCGAAATTAATACGTCTATCAAATAATCAAGTTTGTCGGCTTTAACGTCAATTTTCATCCTATACTCCTGCTTAGCTGTTTGTTCCGCCTCTGCATTTTTCCAATCTCCTACTGATTTGTAATATCGTAAACGATGATCGACACCTTCCTCCAAATCAAGGAGTTCATATGCCAAAGGAAGAAGATAATTTTTCTTTCGTCTAGCACGATCCAATCGAAGATTGATTGCATGAATAACATCATAATTGTCGTTCCTCCCATTAAAAGCCGGAATATCCGCCCTAATCTTAGGACGTTGGTCATGTGGAGGCGCTGCCCTGGCCTCCCTTTCATCATTATCAGAAACCTCCCCGCCCATCGGCTCATCACGGTGGAGATTTTCCCCGCGAGGACCTGTCCGATGCTGTGGATTGGCATCACCGCCACCACCTACCCGTAACTGCACCAAAGCCGCCAATAATTATGCATGTTGGCGATCCATGCGTTCGAGGATTGCAGTGATGTCGTTCCTCCCATCGTTTGCCATCACCTCGTCGGAGAACCCTAGGATCGTCCGATTTCTGATACCAACTGATGTAAAGTAACGCAGCGGAATAGTAACAATAAGGCTTGATCGAAATCAAAACCTTCTGCAAGGAATAACAATTCCCAAGATAACAAGAACTCCCTAAGAAATCCTTCTGCAAGCCAATAAATTGATCAAGGGTTTGCAAGATGCAAAACTGAAATTAATTGATAAAAAGTCTTCTTTTTCGGAATTACAATGAAGACCTATCTTATAGTGCCCAGAAAACTTGAAAAAGACTCCTAAACCTTCTAAAATTAATCCTAACCTATATAGTAACCTAATAGGACTTAAAAACTAGTAAATATATTCAAAATCTATTCTAAAACTTCTTCTAATCATCCTACTAATATTAATTCCGAAAATACTATTAAAATAATAAAAGATACGCAAATAATTAATATCTCGTTCTACATCAGTCTAGCTTTAAGGGTCCTACTTTTTCTTTTGATCCATCTCATTTCAAGAGTTCATTTCATAAATGACAAGTTTTGAATATATTTGTATTCTTATAATTTAATATATTTACAAAAAAATCATTCATTATACCCTTATAAAGTTAACATATTTACAAAAAAACCAATCATTAACTAATATTCTATACCCCACATTTAACTTTTACATTCTCTCTCCTCTAATTTTCTACCATTATTAAAAAAAACCAATCATTAACTAATATTCCCTACCCCATATTTAAATTTTACATTCTTTCTTCCCTAATCTTCTACTCACTTACAATTCTTTTTTCATTTTTTAATAAAATTCTTATGAATCGTAAAATCCAACTCGAGAACCATTGATCTGGGACGGAGGAAGTAATAAATAGTGAATTCACATGTTATACCAATAACAATTATACATCAACTATTTCTTACCTCATTTTCTATCCGCTATCAAACTATCTACACTTATAACAAATTAATTTTTTCACATTTTTCTTAATTATATTGTACTTTGACAATTATTTTAAAAATTCAATTAAGACGGGAGAAAATTGCAGTAATGCGTCATTGTCGTCCTTTGTTCATTCTAGAAGTAAAACAGGGCCATTTTATTAGGCTTTGCGGATGCTAAACCACAGTCCGTATAAACGTCCATAGTTTCAGTGAGCCTCCCTCCCTGGTTTCAGACCCCCGCCGCTGTTTCGAATTCGAACAGTGCCAAGATGGGTTTAGGTCCCACGTTGTACCAAAAAAGATGCCATCAACAGGCTCGTCCAAACGTGCGAGGACGAAACCAACGTCATTTCGAATGTCACACACTCGATTCGGGTTCTGTACGGATATAAACATATTGGGCCAACCACTGGTCCAAGTGTTTAGTTTCTTGTTGATATTCAGTTAATCAGAATAAGAATGTATTTAAATAATTAATTGTCTTGATTTTATAACAGTCCCCAAAAAGTGATTGACAACAACCCTAAAAACGTGTTGAAATTATATATCTTCATTGAATGTGTAATAAATTTGCACTTATTTTTAAGTAATAATAATTAATTAGTAATATTTTTGGTTAAAAAAAATACTAAATACAATTACATTAAATTTACTTATATTTTAATCATTAAATTTACTTATATTTTAATCATTAAATTTACTTATATTTAGGCCAAAAAATTGTACTATTTTTTATACTATATTTGAGGAGAGAGAGAATAATTGATATAGGGAAGGGATGTTGAATAATGGTCACTAACCTATATGGAAAAAGTGAAGGGACTCCTGATTCATGAAGGTCTAATTCAATGAAACAAAAGATTATGAAAATGATAGTAGAAGAAAAGGTCACAGCAATTATTATCGGATTCTTTTCATTTAGCATATCATGACAAACACATCAAATATTATTATTTTTTAATTTTTGAAAGGAACTATATACTCCCTCCGTCCCACGTGATTGCAAACTAACTTTTTGAGTGTGGAAATTAAGGAAAAGTGATGTAAGAAAGAGAAAAAGTTAAATGTTGTGAGTATAAAAAATTAAATAGGAGAGAGAATGAGTGGGAGGAATAGTGAGGAGAGAGAATGTTGTGAGTGTAAAAGTGAAGTAGGAGAGAGAATGAGTGGGTGGAATAGTGAATATTCTTTGTCATTTTGGGAAGTTTGCATTCACGTGGGACGGACCAAAATAGAAATAAGTTTGCATTCACGTGGGACGGAGGGAGTATGTCTTTATAAATATTGTGAAAGAACGATTAGTACTATATAATTTTGTCAAAATATATTTTTCAAATTTAAAAGATTTATATTTTTTTTGGAGATTGATTTTTTAAAGATAAAAATTCATGTGAGAACAGCAATACCCGTCTCATCCATGAGACGAGTCGGATCCATGACCATGACCCGCCCAAGAATACCCGTCTCTCTCTCTATACGTAAACGCAGAGCAGCGAGAGCGGGGGAATCGTCTTCTTCAACCCAAGCTTCCCCTTCTCCGGCCAAACCTTCACCTGATTCCTCCCTTTAATCAACCGGCGACCTCCTCACCCAAACCAGCCGGCGACCCAAGCTCTCCAATTGCACCGATCCAATCTCTGCCTCAATCAATTCCTCACCTGATTCAATCCCTCACCAGGCCGGTGGATGGAAGGAAAATAGCTAAAACCCGCTCAAGGATTACATCGCACAATGACTATGACAATTCGAAACGCCGCATGGTCGGACGGAGGTGAGTCTGCTCCGACGGCCCAGCCTTCCATAATTGATATTCCTTCTGAAGAAGACAATCCCTATTTGAAGGTACTTTTTACTCCATAATCGAAATATTTACCTTTAAAATTGAAAATTTCCCCTTTTCGTGACATGGAATACATTTATACAAATTTGAGTGAATTGATGTTTGATGTGATTTAGATTAATTTGAGAGAATTGTGAAAGATTTGAATTTGGAGAGAAAGGGATTTTGGAAGGAGAAAGGCTTGCTGTTCCTGAGAGACAGAGACAGACAGGATATTTTTTTTCGTTTTGTGAAAAGTAATAGTTACTATAACATAATGTAATGATTGTATGCATATAAAGTAATAGTTTGTATGCATTAAAGTAATACATATATACAGAAAAGTAATAGTGTTTTTTCCTATGTTTTTTTCGTTTGGCAAAAGTAATACTATTATAACTAAAATAAGTTATTACATTTCAAATGTAATACATACATATAGTTTGTATTATAATACATATAGTTTGTATTACATTTGAAAAAACGGATAAAAATAATACATATATACAGAAAAGTAATAGTGTTTTTCCCTATGTTTTATTCGTTTGGCAAAAGTAATACTTATTATAACTAAAATAAGTTATTACATTTCAAATGTAATACATATAGTTTGTATTATAATACATATAGTTTGTATTACATTTGAAAAAATGGGTAAAAATAATACATATATACAGAAAAGTAATAGTGTTTTTCCCTATGTTTTCTTCGTTTGGCAAAAGTAATACTTATTATAACTAAAATAAGTTATTACATTTCAAATGTAATACATATAGTTTGTATTACATTTGAAAAAATGGGTAAAAACGAGCTTTTGTTTTTTTAAAACAGGTATTACGTTTACTTATTAACAATGTTACTTTATATGTATACAGTCATTACATTAAGAGATGGTAACTATTACTTTTTCTAAACGTAATACCTGTTTTAAAAGGCATGAGCTGCCACCCATGGGTCGACCCGTCTAATGCATGAGACGGATCCTCTTGTTCTCACGGGAGACCAACTCTTTTTTAAAAAGATTTTAATAGTCAAAGTAGAATTGTATCAATCTCGATTATGAAATTTTGGAAATTGATAGAATGAGATTTTAGGAAATATTGACTTTCCTAATTTGAATTCAATTGGCAAGATTGGTAAGTAGATTTTATGACTTTCTTATCAAAAATTTAGAATCATATTTGGAAAAAGGACATTATTAAATATGTAAATATTTTTTAGACATATAAATATATTGTGTTATATTTAGAATATGACTAATATTACTAACAAATCTCTTTCCTTGTGAGTATCAATCTATGTTTCCTTATAGGAGTTGGATTGAATCAAATAAGGAATAGTTTGACTGATTGAAGGACTTATCAAAGGTGCATATAAATACAAAACCATCAGCACATTATGAAGACATGGATTGAGAATTCTTTGAAAGAGAAAAACTTTTTTTCTTCACGGATTCAAGATATTCTTTTAGATTGTGAGTGAGGTTATGTCTTACATCCGAACTCACATCTAGATTTCTTTCAAGTTATTTATTCTACTTCTGTTTATAATAGGCTATCATTGGGAAATGAAGATTGTTCTTGGTTTAGAAGTTGGTTAAAATTTGTTTTAGTATTTTAATCTTTTTGTTTCACTTATTCATGTTTTCTTATGTAAAACAAATTTTTAATAGTGAAAACCTTTTTAAGCTTAAAGCCTAGTTTGCTGGGGCAGAACCAGTAAACGTTTATTTCGTTGTGTTCTTTATTTTATTCCGCTGCTTATTGGTGGATGTGTGAACAGTTGTAACTCAAATCTGTACTCACATCCATATTCTGTTGTGTTGAACTGATTTCCTAGCTGAACTAAATCTTTCATATTATTATTTGTATTGTTTATATAATTTTAAAATTTCTAGATTTGGGCAGAAAAGTATTTTTATGTATCTCTAATTGTTAGGATATTGAGAGATATGTTGGAACATTCTTATTCCATTAATGTCAATATACTCAAGTATGTAAGAAGTTTGAAAATAGATGGAGGCGAAAGCGTACATGTTAAATCTATCTAGTTTTGATGTTGTAGAAGAAGAAGAGAAGAAAACAGAGAGATTAAGTTATTCTAAATGACAGTGCGCTCGCTTGATCTTCAATTACTTTGTAAATATGATGTATAAGAGAATATGAATATTTTGTATATCTCTAAACACTAAACACTGATGGAAGGTCATATATATAAAAGACTAAGAGACACTTCATTTAGTTACTACACCCTTTCACATATAATGGTGTGAAGTTATCATTTTGCCCATCATTAAATGACAACTTACACCTCAGGAATTTTACACATTAATTAATTTCCTACACTTGTATTATAACATTATATTTATGATTTATATATGTATGTCTACATATTTATGTATATTTATCAAGTATACACATTTTGCAATCCATATTCTAAAACTGTGATAGATATTAAATTCCGTCTAAAGGACGGTACATTAAATATATTATTTAATACAAAATAATAACCAATTCTTAACAACAATCTGAAAGTCTTTATGCCTATTATTTCAACCGGATTCCCAGCTCTCAAACAGATGTATCTTTTATCTTTACTGGATATTCGATAATTCAGGCAACCATTCATAGACATATTTATGTGAGTTGTTACACCAGAATCCAACCACTATGTATATGGAGGAATTGAAATCAAATTAGCCTCAGTACAAACAATATCATATGACATAACTTTCTTAACACACCAAGCGTGATATTTAGGGCAGTCATTATTTATGTGAGTAAGGTCCTTACAAAATAAGCAATTCTTAACATTTTGATCATTAAATGATCCTTTATGCCTATTATTTGAAACCGCAATTTCCTTCCCTTCTCTCTTTGTCCCATGAGAAGAGGTGGATGCTAAGTGAGCACTTTCTGATTTAATTTGCTTCATTCTATCCTCCTTTTGTGTCAGATGTGAAATGAGTTCATTTACATTTCACTTGTCCTTTTGACAATTATAGGTCACTTCAAAGTGGCCAAATTGAGGAGGAAGAGAGATCAAAACTAAGTGAAAGAATAAATCTTCCGATACCTCTAACTTAATTGCCTTTAGTTTTTTTGAAAGATGAAGCTTCAGAATGTACTCCCGTAAATTCCCGTTACCCTTGTACCTCATGAAAACAAGCTTCCTCAAGGAAGCACTTGTTCCGATTTCTCACTTTTTGCAAAGCGTTCTTTAAGGGTATCGAGAAAAGTTTTAACATCAACGCCCTCAGAGACGCTGTTCAAAAATATCTTTGGTACATCGTTTTTCATGATCATTAGACTTATTCGGTTGGAACAGTTCCACTTCTCAATATTTATGCGCTCTTCTTGAGTGTTTTTATCAGTGAGAGCAGCGAGACTTGGTTCCCTTATGCGAGATCAATGTCTATACAACCCAAGATCATAGTTATCTTATTTTTCCATGTTTTAAAATTTGTTACATTAAGCATCGGTACGTTATTTATAGCAGTAGTAACTGAAGAAGCATTTAACATAACTGTTGGGGATAAGAACAAAGAATGAAAATACAAAACATGTATCAATAATTACATAATTAATGAATTAATTGATTAATTATATCAAATTAATCGCATATATAAGATAATCAACATGACATCAAAACTAATCTTTGGATTGTGAGTTGACTCATAAGCAATTATCTTGAGGCAACCAAAAAATTAAACGATGTATTAATCAAATACTTAACCTTCATTTGGGCCAATTTAAGTACTTGAAAGACTAACTAATTCTCTTTTAGTTGTTACCAAATGAATATATAAATTTGTCAAATAACACGATCTTCTTTGGAAAATTCATGTTATCCACGTATTAATGTATACATTCAACACTTAACAATTTTGGATTTTAAATAATGTAAATCACTTTGGTGACAATATTATTTAAAAATTTTATAAAATTGTTTAAGTATATAATTAATCATAAAAGGGCTTGAAAATGTATGTTTTTACTCAAAAATGAAGTAAATCACTATGAAACGTTGATATAGTGGTTGCATGGCCGAGCACTACTCTACGCTCGGCCGAGCAAGTAGATATTGTCATTCGGCACAATGATGCTCGGCCGAGCACTTAGATACGCATGGCCATGCTTCGAACAATGTGCAGCCATGCCAATGGAATTTTTCTTAATTTTCATTCGGCATAATGACGCTCGACCGAGCATTGAGAGGCGATAGGCCGTGCAAGTAGATCCGCACGGCCATGCTTAAAACAACGCGTCGCCATGCCAATGAGACAGTATTGTATGAATCATTGTGCCTTTTTGAGGAATTTTGTGTTTTTTGAGCAAAAACTTCAATCCTTTCCATATTTTAAATAAAGTAATTATTACTAATACTCTATGAACGGATTTAGAGTATTTTATCAACATCAAAACATAATGATGTCAACAATATTATGAATTAAAGTAAAACATTTAATGCTATCTTAAAACTCAAACTTAATCCAAACAAGATCAGGCTTTGATATCAATTGTTAGAACATTCTTATACCATTAATGCTAAAATACTCAAGTATGAAAGAAGTTTGAAAATAGATAGAGGCGGAAGCGTATATGTTGAATTCATCTATTCTTGATATTGTAAAAGAAGAAGAGAAGAAAATAGGGAGATAAAGTTCTTCCAAATGATAGTGTCCTCTCTTGATATTCAATTACTTTGTGAAGATAATTTATAAAAGAATATGAATATTTTGTATATCTCTAAAGGCTGATGGAAGGCATATATATAAGAGACTAAAAGGCACTTCATTTAGGGAATACACCCTTTCACATGAAATGGTGTGAAGTTACCATTCTGCCCATCATTAAATGACAACTTACACCTTAGGAATTCTACACATTAATTAATTTTCTACACTTATATTATAACATTATATTTATAATTTATATATGTACGTATACATGTTTATGCATATTTATCAAGTATACACATTTTGCAATCTATGTTCTAACAAGATATTCTCAAAAAAAAAAAAAAAAGTATTTAATTAACGAAGTTGGTATTGAGTCAACTTAGAAAAGTTAACTTAGTTAGTAGGGAAAATTATCGCTGAGTCCTTCACCCCAAGTGAAAAGATCAACTAAGACAATGATTTTGGAATTTAAACCTATTCCGGCATCATAATCAAAATTTCACTTGGTCCTTCGCTACCCAAACTATCCCTTACCCAAAAATAAAAAAGAGAGAATAAGTGAATATTGTTATCTAGGAAATAAATTGAGTTTTACTAAAGATAATTGAGTTGTACATAAGGTAATTGGTAGAAAAGGAAGAGAGATGATGAATTGGGAAGAAGGATCATGTCGCAGAAGAAAGTATAGGCTTACTGTCAACATAGAAAAACAACCATTAATGTTACTAGTGCCCACCCCAAATGATTTAGACTACTGCCTTAACTACCATTCAACTTTTGGATATTTCCTAATGATCCTCAATCCTAAAAATATTTATATTTTGATTTTAACTTGAATAGTTAACCTTTCAAAAAAAAAAAAAAACCCTTGAATATTTAACCTTAATTCGGAGGGGCACTAGTTAGGAAAATTTTCTTTAATATTTAATATAACAATTATTTGTGATTCACTGGGGACGGAGTATGTCAATGGCCAAGCTGGTGGTTTGTTTCAAGATTATTTGCTAAATATAACAATTATTTGCTAAAATTCAAAAATAGAGGCAATAAAATACTAAAAAAAATTGTGAACTTAACAAATATGTCAAATAATCTCATAAAATTCAAAAATAGAGGCCATATAAAAGATTAAAAACAATTGTAAACTTAACTAAAACAACTGTGAACTTAACAAATATGTCAAATAATCTTGTAAAATTGCAAAAATAAAGGCCCTAAAAGATTAAAAATAACTGTGAACATAACAAATATGTCAAATAATCTTATAAAATTGCAATAGTAGAGACCATAAAGGACTAAAATAACTGTGAACTTAACAAATAGGTCAAATAATCTCATAAAATTGCAAAAATAAAGGCTATAAAAGACTAAAAACAACTGTGAACTTAACTAAAACAACTGCGAACTTAACTAAAAAATATGTGAATTAAGTAAATGATAGTCATTTTCATGCATAAATTATGAATTTAACTAAAACAACTGTGAAGTTCTCTTAATTGTTATTGAAATAAATGTGAAAAATAACTATTAATTTATAAAAAACAATTGTGAACTTGGAATAACTGTGAACTTCTCAAATTTGCTTTAGATTATATGTTGATGCTACTAGTTTAATTCGTATTGACGATACGAAAACGATGATGGTTTCAGAATATTTTTTTTGACTTCTAGATCTTAAGATATTTCATTTTAAATTTTGAGGGAAAAAAAAAAGAGAGAGAAAGCGCAGAGCGGGGATGGGGAATAGGGAATGGACCACATGCATCCACGTCAATTAAGCAGTGGCATATGTGTAATTTTTCCAAATCTAGCAGGGGCATGTATGTCCGTTTACAATGAGAGGGCCTGGTGGACGATTTCGAAAATCCTTGTCCTAGGTGGTTGGGGTGAGGGATGATTTGCTAACTGCCCCTAGTTAGTAATATTTTCAATTAGAATTATATTTACTATTAGAATAAACAGAGATTTGTTACAATCCTAATTAGGAGTGTGAATTGTTCAGTTTGGGGGAATTTACAGACCTAACCACTAGTCATCGATTTGGGAAAATTTCAAATCGAACCGAACAGAACCATGAAAAAATTCAAATTGAACCAAACCAAATCGCTATGGATTGGTTCAGTTTTGTTCAACTGCGGTTCAATTATACGGTTCAGACCGCGGTCCAGGCCGTGGTTCATATCATGATTTAAACTACGGTTCAAACCATAATTCAGACCGCAACTCATTTTCATATTGTTTAAATTTTCCGTGTTTATAGAGGAAGAGCGAAAAATGCAATTGTTTAACAGACTAGAGGAAGAGAGAGGTCGAAGGAAGAAAACCACTTTACAATGACAATCGTGGAGAGAAATTGGTTATTTATGTCGTAATAATGATAACAAATGATAAAATTAATATTAAATAAAATACAAAACGGGGATTAGGATTAGTTTATGTAAATTTTAATAAAGATAAAAAATATTAAATAAGATAAATAACAGGGGTTATGACTAGTTTATTTAATGTGGTTCGGTTTGACAGTTTGGTCTCGCGGTTCGGTCTCGCATTCTCAAACCGTAGTTTATTTTGGTTCGGTTTGGTTTAGTTTTGGAGGGTCAGACCACAAAATAAACCGAACCATGTGATTTTTCAATATTTGAGATCGAACCGAACCATTAATACTTGAAAACCAAACTAAACCACATGGTTTAATTCAGTTCGGTCTCAAACCGCGGTTTGAACTGAAACACTTACACCCCTAATCTTAATTGAATTAGGACTCATATATTTGAGTATAAAAATGAGTCCTCCAGCTTATGTAAACTTAGAGACGAAAATAATATATAATATATTTTTGGATCCATATTTTATCATATGATATTGAGAGATACATTCAAGAAAAAAAAAAGGTATTTAGTTAGCTAAATTGGTATTAAACCAACTTAGTAAAGTTACCTTAGAGTATTTCAGTTACAATTATATTTACGATTATAATAAGGAGATTTGTTAGAATTCTATTATAATTAGGACTCATATGTTTTGAGTATAAATATAATTCATTTATCTTATATAAACTTTGAGACATATATAATACGTAATGTACTTTGGGCTCTACTTATTTTATCATGTTAGGATATTAAAAGATATTCTCAAGAAAAGAACGTATTTAATTATCTAAGTTGGTATTGAATCAACGTAAGAAAGTTACATTAGAGTATTTCAATTAGAATTATATTTACGATTATAATAAGGAGATTTGTTATAATCTTATTAGAATTAGAACTAATATATTTTGATTATAAATACGAGTTATTTATCCTATGTAAATTTTGAGACAGATATAATAAATAATATATTTTGTGTACTCCATATACATTATCATAGTAAATATTATGATTCTAACATATCTCTATTTATTCTAATAGTAAATATATTTTTATTTGAAACTACATATGAATATTGACTTATTAAATATGAGTTTTTAATTTGGGACGGGGGAGAAAGTATTATTAATATATGTGAGTTTTTATGATATTTTGGAAATTTTTTTTAAAAAGAAATAGATATTTATATAGGACAAAATCTTGTAAAAACGCGTTTTTTTATAAGCTTATGAAAAAACGAATTTTAAAATTACCGTAAAACTCGTCGCGCTCTGCCCCTTTCTCTCTTCTTCTTCATCTACAAATCCGACGTCTCTTGAATCTGCCGCAACTACAGAAAACCTTTTCTCTTCCGACATCATTGTCATCGACGGCGACAGTATGTATTTCCGGCCACCGGAAATGCCTCCAGCAAACAGGGCCTTTCGATGAATCTGGAGTCCATGATTGACGCAATATTAGTATTTTTGGTGATTTATTATGAAATTAAACCTTAGATGCAAGCGTGTGAATCTTTTGAAAATTTGTGTGCAATTTTGTTCCAGTTTGTGATTTAATGGAGACCTTTTTATTTGGACACATCTGAAATGCTGAAGTATAAAGAATGTTGTAGTGGATGAAGGGTTTAATAATTGAGTACCAGTGTTGTAGATAAAGAGTGCCACCGTTGGATATAGAAAGTGCCGGTGATTATTTACACTACCACTGACACTTTTAATAACTGTCAGTTAGTAAAAAAATGCCAGTGCACGTCTAACAAAATACCGGTGTTAGTGTAAAACAAGTGCCAATGTTAGTGTAACAAAGTGCCAGTGTTAGTGTAACAGAGTGCCACTGTGAAGAGTGCCAGTTCATGTATATAAAAGTGCCCGTGTAAAAAGCGCCAGTTCCAGTTTAACAAAGTGCCAGTGTTAGTGTACCGACACTTTGTTAAACTGGCACTGTCACTTTTTACACTGGCACTTTGTTACACATGCACTGACACTTTGTTTACACTGGCACTTTTTTAAACTGGTACTGGCACTTTTTTACACTGGCACTTTGTTACACATGCACTGGCACTTTGTCACACTGGCACTTTGTTAAACTGGCACTGGCACAAATGGAGAAAACAAAACACGTTTATTCTAAGTGCCAGAAAAAACGCATTTTTTGTAAGACCAACTCTTTATATAGTGATGGAGGGAGCGCTAAATATTTTGATTTGTTAGTGATGTGGATTGTTTCAAGGAAAAAAATTTCTAGGGCTCCTCTACTCAGATTTTTTTTTGTAAATGTTAAATAAATAGTTATCCCCATATTCAAATTTTCGAGACAACCCCTATGCTCCCCCTCTTCTCCCTCCCCTCAATTTCATTTATCACATCTTTCTCTTCTATACTCCCTATGGTAACGCTATGTAATCACAAAGACATCTTGTAAATTGCAATAAAATGTAAGCAATAAAAGAACTAAAGGCTACCAAACAAATAGGCTTCCTGAATCATTACATAGTAGCTTTTCTCACATATCAGAAGATTTCAAACCATCTTAAACATAACTTCACGCTCTTAGAGATTTAACAAATCATTTATATAGGATGACGAGCTAATCAACGACTGACTTTATAAAGATACGACTCTTAAGGCAACATAGACATAGCCATAGTATATCATAAAACAATTATACATCCATGTAAGAGACTAAGTAGTTATAAGAGGCAAGTTGGTATTATAATTCAAATATAAGAGTTTTAATGTGTATATTATGAGATTTATTTGTTGTTATTATTGAAAATTTTGATTTTTTTTTTTGTTGAAAAATTATTTTATAAGTCAATTATAAGAGATAAATTTGTCTTATATGTTATTTATAAGAGTTGTAATGTGTAAATTATGATACCAATTCGTTATTACTGAAATTTTAATTTTTTATGTTGAAAAAATTGTCTCATAACTGAATTACAAGAGATGAAGTAGTTTTATAATTCAGTTATAAGACAATTATAAGAGACGAAGTAGTTATAAGAGGCAAATTAGTCTTATAATTCAGATATAATAGTTTTAATGTGTAAATTATGGGATTAATTCGTTGTTATTATTGAAAATGTTGATTATTTTTTTTTTGTAAAAATTGTTTTATAAGTCAATATAAGAGACAAATTAGTTCTATAAGTCACTTATAAGAGATGAAGTATTTCTATAAGTCAGTTATAAGAGGACGAGCGGTGTATATGAAATTTTATATCTAGTATATCCTTAATTGGGTTTGAATGTTGCCAAAAGGGTGTTATAAGAAGTGGGTCTTGTTTAACTTAATTATATAAATAGTGTTCAATTAAATATTGTTTGATCTAATTTCAATTTAAATTACAAAATGACAATAATTAATAGGATCTCTGATCTAATCATGTATACAAAGTAATTTTTAAGTACTAGGTATTGGAAAATAGTGTGTTTTGAAGAAAATTATGGGTTATTCCTAAAGGATAATTTTGTCAAATTATTAAATTGTTTATGAGTTTGTGTTCTACTCCATGAGAACAAGAAATCAAGTATTTATTTGTCTAAAATGGTTGTTGGATGGATGAGATATGAATGCTCAAAATAAGTGGGTTGGAAAGGGAAAATGGAGTTATCCCACATTGGAAGGAAAATGAACTTGTTGCTAGTATAAAGATTTGGGCACTAGAGTAGTTTTAAAGATTATGTAGCTTAGAGGCTCTCTCTCGCGCACAGGGGGGTGCAAATCAAATTTCCAATTTGGCTTGCGAGGTGCGTACTCGTGCATGTGCGCGTCCTGTGGACACGAATGTAGCACCGAATTAGCCTACGCAGACAACCCCACCTTTTGTTATTATTTTGATTTTGTAAATCAAAATAAATGAGCATATAATATCTTTTTGATTTCAAATGTGTAACAGCTGCTGCATCAATGAGACTCAATTCGAAATTAAGTTGAATAAAAACTGAAACCGAAATTAATTGTGTTTAATTTTCTAATTAATGGCTGCTTTTCAGTTTTGATTCTTTGGCCTTGTTGCAGCTATAAAATAGAGAGTTTCACAAAAGTTTTGGACACACAGAAAAAAAAAACAATCATCCTCCATTTTCTTTGCAGCATATTGTTCTACAATTCCTTTAGCCTCCTTGCATACTTAGAATACAAGAGGTGATACTGTCCAAGCTCAATTCAGTTCGCCGAGAAACTTAGGTGCAAAGTTCTCTTGGTCCGCACGTTCTATCCTGGGAGACAAGCTTTCCACTAAAACTCAAGCACACTCGGTGAGGGGACGAATATGTCTTAAGGAGACAGTGACTAGCATTGGGCTCGTGCAACAACAACCTTAAATTTTCTTTTGTATTTCTAGTTTATATTTGTAATTTATGATTCTGTAATTGTTCTTTCTGTATTACCGCTAACAATCTTAAGACATATTCCCTGATAGAGGGAGCTGATTACAGATTTTATACGATGTGTTTATACTGAAGGTACTAACTGGTTGTTGTGTTTCAGATGACGACTAATACCAACACTACGGAGACCCTAATTGGACCCCAAAATGGACCACAAACTAGAAGTGGAAGATGCTCGACTATTGTGACTAACCCTCCAACAATTCATATCCCGACCCCTCTTGTTGAAAAGCCAGAGAAGTTGTTGGCTACGATTTTAAGCGTTGGCAACAAAAGATGCATTTCTATCTCACTACCTTGAATTTGGCTAAATATCTGAAAGAGGATATGCCAAAGGTAAGTGAGAATGAAACTGATGTTACAACCTTGGCTGCGGTTGAAGCATGGAAACATGGGGAGTACTTGTGAAAAAATTATGTCCTCAATTCGCTTTTAGATTCTCTTTACATTGTGTTTAATGAAAAGAAACCTGCTAAGAAATTATGGGGGTCTTTGGACCACAAATATAAATTGAGGATCCAGGAACAAAGAAGTTCATTGTTGCCCGTTTACTTAATTTTAAGATGGTGGAAAACAAAAGTGTGAAATCTCAAGTTGATGAGTTTCAAACAATTTTGCATGAGATTCATGCCAAGGGTATGGTCATAAGTGAAAGCTTCCAAGTGGCTGTAATCATTGAAAAATTGCCTCCATCTTGGAATAATTTCAAGAACTACCTTAAGCATAAGCGAAAGGAAATGGATGTTGAAGGAATAATTCTTCGATTGAGTATTGAAGAGAACAATAGGGCCTCTGAGAAAAAGTTTGTTTCTAGTGTGGCTAAGGCTAATGTGGTGGAGCATGGTCAAAGCTCCAAAGGCAAAGGTCATGGTAAGGGAAAAAAAAGTTTGTGTCAACCTCAAAACATTACAACTTGGGACCAAAGGGTGGTGTTTCCAAGAAAAAGTTCTTAGGAACTTGTTACAGTTGTGGTGGTGAAGGCTACAAGGCTCATGCTTGCAAGTTACCCAAGAAGGCTCGTGAAGCAAACATGGTGGAAGGCATTGCTAGGGACATGTCCGAGATGTACCTCGGGGCTGTGATTTTCGAGGTGAATTTGGTTGGTTCAAACCCAAATCAATGGTGAATTGACACCGGTGCTACTAGACATGTGTGCTCCAACAAAGAAATGTTTAGTACTTTTATTGCTAAGGATGGCGAGAAGCTATTCATGGGAAATTCGGCCACTTTCGAAATCAAAGGTGAAGTGAAAGTGGTTTTGAAGATGACATCCGTTAAGGAGTTGACTCTCAACAACGTGCTTTATGTACCCGATATCCGGAAGAATTTGGTGTCCGGATCGCTTTTGATTAAACATGGTTTTTGTATTGTGTTTGAGTCCAATGTAGTCACTTTATCTAAGAATGGAATGTTTGTAGGAAAAGACTATGTCAATGATGGCTTGTTCAAGCTAAGCGTAATGGTGGTTAAGCCAAAAGCTAATTAAATGAACATCTCTTCCTTTTACTTGCTTGAGTCATCTAATTTGTGGCATGCTAGACTTGGACATGTTAATTTTGATTTTATACGTCGTTTAACAAAATCAAATTCTATTCCAAAATTTAAAGTTGATTGTAAACAAAAATCTGAAACTTGTGTAGAAGCAAAATTAACAAGAAAATCATTCCATTCAATTGATAGAAATAGTGAACCACTTGAATTGGTTCACACGGACTTATGTGACTTTAAATCAACACAATCACGGGGCGGCAATAAGTACTTTATGACTTTTGTAAATGATGGCACAAAGTATTGCTATGTGTATCTTCTAAAAAGTAAAGATGAAGCTATAGAGAAGTTTACTCTCTATAAAAACGAAGTTGAGAATCAATTAAACTGAAAAATTAAGGTGCTAAGAAGTGATAAAGGTGGTGAATATGAATCACCATTTGAAGCAATATGTGCCCAAAATGGAATTAAACATTCAATCTCGGCACCTTATACACCCCAACAAAACGGTGTTGCCGAAAGGAAAAATTGGACATTAAAATAAATGATGAATGCCATGTTATTGAGTTCGAGATAACCGGATAACATGTGGGGGGAAGCCGTGTTGTCGGCTAACTACGTGGTAAATAAAATACCCCGAAAGAAACAAGACAAAACTCCTTATGAATTATGGCATGGAAGAGTGCCAAGTTACAAACACTTGAAAGTGTGGGGTGTCTTGCAAAGGTAGTCATACCTCCACCTAAAAAGGTGAAGATTGGACCTAAAACTATTGATTGCATATTTATTGGATATGCACATAATAGTAGTGCTTATAGATTTCTTGTGTATGATTCAAAAATCAAAGATATACACAAAAATACTATAATGAAATCTATAAACGTGTCTTTCTTTGAGAATATATTCCCGTGTAAGTCAAGAAATGAGGCAAGCTCATCGACTAGGGTTATAGATTCAATAGAAGAAGAACACGTTCAAGATAAAAGAGAAGAAGAAGAGGTGGAACCTCGACGGAGCAAAAGAGCTAGGATTGAAAAATCCTATGGTCCGGAATTTCTAACCTATATGGTAGAAAGTGAATCACAAAGTTACAAAGAATCCGTTAGCTCTTCGGAAGGACCTTTGTGGAAGGAAGCAATAAAAAGTGAAATTGATTCCATTTTGCAAAATTACACATGGGAATTAGTGGACCTTCCTACGGGAACTAGAATATAAGTGGATTTTCAAAAGGAAAATGAAGGCGGACGGAACAATTGACAAGTAAAAGACCCGACTTGTAATTAAAGGTTACAGACAAAAGGAAGGCCTAGACTATTTTGACACGTATTCTTCTGTCACAAGAATAACGTCAATAAGAGTTGTACTTGCAATTGCCGCATTGAGGAATCTTGAAATACATCAAATGGATGTAAAACAACTTTTCTAAATGGAGATTTAGAAGAGAAAATTTACATGGAACAACCTGAGGGGTTTGTTGCGCATGGACAAGAAAATAAGGTGTGCAAATTAGTAAAGTCATTATATGGCTTGAAACAAGCACCAAAATAATAGCATCAAAAGTTTGATAATACTATGATGCAAAGTGGATTTAAAATAAATATGTGTGACAAATGCGTCGATACTAAAACCACGGAAAATGGCTATGTCATTTTGTGTCTTTATGTAGACGACATGCTTATCACAGGGAGTTGTAATAAGATGATTAAATCCACGAAAGACATGTTGAATTTAAAATTTGACATGAAAGATATGGGCATTGCGGACGTAATCCTTGGAGTTAAAATTTCTAGAATACCCAACGGACTTGTACTAAGTCAATCTCATTATGTGGATAAAATTTTTGAGAAATTTAGCAAGGATGACAATGGAATAGCGAGTACTCCAATTGACCCAAATCTTCATCTTTCAAATAATGGAGATGAACCGGTGTCTCAATTAGAGTATTCGAGAATTATTGGAAGTCTAATGTATTTGATGAGTTGTACTAGGCCGGATATTGCTTATGTCGTTAGCAAATTAAGACGGTACAAAAGTAATCCTGGAACAAATCATTGGAAGGGTATAGTAAGAGTACTAAGGTACTTAAGATATACTCGTGATTTTGAATTACATTACACTAGACATCTTGCGGTGATAGAAAGATATAGTGATGCTAATTGGATATCAGATATCAAAGACTCAAGGTCTACAAGTGAATTTTTATTCACATTAGCATGTGCAGCTATATCATGAAAATATTCTAAGCAAACTGTTATATCCAGATCAACCATGAAATTTGAGTTTATAGCATTAAATAAATGTGGTGAAGAAGCCTAATGGCTACGCCAATTTCTAAAAGATATTCCAAGTTGGGAAAAGCCCGTGCCAGCAATTTGTATACATTGCGATAGCCAATCTGCGATTGGTAGGGCACAAAGTCATATGTATAATGGTAAGTCTAGACATATACGTCGAAGACATAATACCATTAAACAACTAATTGCAAATGGTACCATATCTATTGACTATGTAAGGTCAAAAGTAATTTGGCTGATTCGCTAACTAAAGGGTTAAGTAAAGAGATAGTTACTAAGTTGACATTGGGAATGGAATTAAAGTCTATTGAGAAGTTAACCTGTGAGGACCCCGACCCGGAATCTAACACGTGTCCCAAGCTGGCGCGTCCCCAAAAGATACTCAACCACCTAAACTTTTTAAAACTTTGATTTAACCAACAGCTTAAACATACTTAACATAACCATTTCAAAATAACTCCACTCCTCTCCACATTGGAGGAGGAGTTGAACAACTTTGAAAGTAATAAACTGTTTTAGTTACAAAAAATTTCGGTTATAACGTAGAAATTAAGTTTTATATATACAAACTCCATAAAGGAATTATACCAAAATACACTTTCTATGCCAACCTATACATACCCCGACAATCCCCAAAATATCACTTCCAAACTCCTCTCCGCCCTTACTTGGCCGGTCCGCCTGTCTCGGGATCTAAAAACATTAAAGGGAGAGGGGTGAGAATAAATCTCAGCAAGCTATTATGAATGCAACAATATGACAAATAAGATGCAACACATAACAAGTTGCATATAACACATTGGAAAAGCTGTAAACACTTTACATTACCTCGATTTACCTTTTCCCGTGTGAACAATAGTCGTACAACATTGGGAAATAAAATTAACCCCAATCTTAGGTGAGTTGCTTAAGCAATACTCACATCTTATAAGACCCATGTCTCAAGGAACCATATAAGATAGTAGCAACTCTGTAAGGCTTTTGGCTCAATACAGATGCTATAACCCCAACCTGTGGCCACAGGAGGGGACGGTCACAGATATAACGTAATCCGATCACATTAGGTCACACTTTCCATAATTGATCGTGTTACGCTATACCCCCAACATCAGCTGATTAACACAATATCAAGCACATAATAGTTACTTGAAATATAATCCACAAAAGGGATAAGCAATATAGCCACATGGTAAAATATACTCATGTTCAATCAATATCATAGTGCAACATTTAATGAATACACTAAGCATAGCACCATCAATGAATATGAAATCAAGTAAGGTAACAAGGTATCATTAACCAACCCTACATAGTCCATATACAACAATACATGGCCTCTATAAAGGTCCAAGCTCAATTTACCAAGTTTGAGTCACATTTGATAAGGGGCCAAACAAGATTGCCAAACGATTTCTGAGTCAGATTTAAAGTGCTTCCGTAACTCCATTTTAACCAATTTAGGTGTCATTGAGTGGCCCAAGTATTCTACTTTAACCTAGGTTAAAAGGATTAATTCGTATCCCGGGAAGGTTAGGTTCTACCACTTTAAATTGGTTAGGGATCAAGCTAAGCAGTTGTTGGGAGAAATCAGCGAGAAAGGAAATTGGGAAAAAAATCTGTTGACATGGGTGACCGCCCAAGTCACTTGGGCGACCGCCCAAGTGAAGTTTCAGAAGGAATGCAAGCTGCTGATGAGATGGGCGACCGCAAAAGACTGCTTGGGCGACCGCCCAAGAAGGAAGGGAAGGCATGCCAAGTTCTGGTCTCATGGGTGGCCGCACAAGCCCCCCATGGGCGACCGCCCAAGTGAATTTCCAGCCTTGCCCAGATTTCTAACCCCTTTTCACCTATATTCTTTTCCCTTTATCAATCCTTCCCATTTTGGGTGAACATAGGAAGATTTTTACTAACTTCATCAATCCCATACTAAATCATTCCTAATCACATAAGATAGATTAAACCTATTTAATCCTTAGTGGTTTTACTCATTACACTACCCATTTCATATTTAACCTTTCTATCTCCATTTAAACCATACTCTTTCTTCTTTATCAACCTCCATGAACATAAATCTTATATCCAAGTCATTAAACAATTTCTCTACTCCAAGAAAGGTTCCAAAGCACTCAACCAACAATTATAATAACAACAACAACATCAAATAGTTCATGAACATTTAATGGAAGGAAAGTCATAATAACTCACCTTAGAATTATGAGATGGATTAAGGATTTTCTTAGCTTGATGTGTTCCCCTCGATGCCCCGAACACGAAAGTATACCCGGATTGAAAAATGGAGAAGGATTGAACTTGGTAGGAACTTGGAAGAGATGGTTTTCAAAATGGAGTTTCCATGGAAATTGTTAAAGGGGAATGGAGGAGGATGATGGAGGAGTATGGGGGGGAGGAATTGACTAAATGAAGGAGACGATGAGGGAAATAGGGAGAGATATGGCCCCCCATCCCTTCATTAAATGGGAACTTTCAAATTTCCACATTTAAGCCCCTAAATTTTCCAAGGAATGAAATTAAACCTTTCACTTCTCTCCTCTACACAAGTATCACCCAACCACTCATATTTTATTTATTTCCCATTACTATACTTTAACAAATGCTTTAGCATATTTTCCATTTTATCCTAAGCTTTAAAATTATTTCCCAACCATCTCATATTAACATAGGAAATCAAAGACATAAAATGAACACATAAAGTCAACAATAATATAAAAAGCATATAATATGATACTAAAATAGTGCCTAGGGTTAGGGTCGTTACATAATCACAGCGGAAAAAGCAACCTAGTTGACTGGAGATCCCAAGATCTAGGTTCAAAGGGACAACCTAACTGTTAAAAGACTTGTAGCGTCACTGTGGGGGTCAATCCCATACACATTCCTTAAAGTGACATCCCGAGATGAATGAGGTTAAGCCTATGGCTTTTAATAATTCTTATATGAAGTAAAATGGGTTTCTTAAAAGAATCACCTATGTGAGAAAGAAGTGTTAGAAATTTGATCAATATTGCCTAAATCCTATTATGAGTAGGAAAAGATTACTTATCCCTTATTGGTTAGGAGAAGGTATAGTAATCCCATATCGGTTAGAAAAGGGGAAAAGTAGGTGTGCCTCCCCTATATAAATAGGCTTCACTAATTAGGTTTTTGACAGAATTGGAAAGAACTTGAGAGAGTTAGCATAGGTTTACAATTTAGAGAAAGAAATTATACACTTGTATGCGATTGGTAAGGATATTCAAGAGTGTTGAGAGAGAGGGTGTCTCCATTCTTGTAATATCAAGAAATATATAGAAGTTATATTTTAGGTGGAATAGGCTTTTAGACGAACCACAGAAAAAAAAATTATTGGGGTATCAACCCAAGTCCCACATCGGCAATTGAAAGAAGAGTTGTCTAGTATAAAAAGGTGTTCACCCACTCCATTAGTATGAGGCCTTTTGGGAGTTGACCCAATAGCAAATTCGTGTGGGCTGGGCCCAAAGCGGACAATATCATACTAATGTGGAGTGGTGGGGATGTGTAAGTGCTCCAATTTGAGTTGTTAGAATTTTCGTTAGAAAATTAACCAAAGTTTTAACATTTCTAACATTTCTAACAATTCCTAACATTTCTAACAAAGTGAGGGTAGATTAGGGATTGCCATTTAAAGATAAACCATGGAAAAGAATCAAAAAAGCAAAAGAAAGGTCAAAAACCCGAAATAGAAGTGGCTGGAACATTTTCTGGTTGCTTAATTTGAAAATTATTCTTCCTGTCCAAAGCCTGGAGCAGCATTTAATGAACAATGCACGCCTATGAACCCATCCGCGCGGACATCTATGTAATTTCAGAGTGCCTATAAATTGAGCCCTTCAGTCACAGAAATAAGGAGTAACAACACATTTTACAACTGCACCTTGGCGAAAAATAGGGAGAAAACAGTAGGAATTCACTTGAATTGCCACCATTTTCTCTTGAATCTTTCCCAAATCCCACTCACTCAAAACACTCTCAAATCACTCTCATACATACACAAGCCCAAGCTCAAATCACCCCTTAGGAGGATGATTAGAGAGAAAATATAGAGGACTTCATTGTTATCTACTTGTTTTCTCTTTGACCAACTCTAATCACAAACCCTAAACACATTCAAACCCTAAACACATTCAAATCCTAAACACTTTCAAGCCTTGAATCCATTCAAACACAAAACACAAAGAAGATAGGTATAACCTCCTTCTCCTTACCCTAACATTCTCTCATCCATGCATGCATTTTCAAACTTCAAAATGTAGTTTGTTCATCTTCTTGCCCTAGATCCAAGAGGATCACCATGGAAGTTCATCTCCATGGATGATCCTCTAGAAGGATCAACATTACTTTCAAAGTGTTTTTACTTACTTGCAAACATGTTTTTAAAACCCTAAAAAATCATTTTCATACATCAAATCTTCATTTTCAAGGATAAAATTCCCCTTCCCAAGCAAATGAAATGCTTAAGTCCTAATGTACCCCAAGGATAGCTTGATATAGTAGATCACCACTAAAATTTTTAGTGATCACTAATCAAATCTTAGGGAAATGGGGACAAGCATGGATGCCAAACCCTCTTTAAAATCATGTTTTTCTTCATGAGGAAGTTGCTGTCCAGTAGCCTTTCTCTAAGACCTCTGTCCATGGTCTAATTTTTTGGACATACAGAAACTTGGAATTTGGTGTTGACTACAAAATACTTTTTGTATCTAACATCCAGAGCTATCCAGACATATTTTTACTTTATTTTTTACGTGAGAAAAACTCCCTTTTTCAAATTATCTTTTAAAAGTCAGTTCATCAGTCTCTGGAAGTCCAGATTTCATATCTTAGATTTCCAGAAGGTTTTGGTCCACCAAATCACCCCCAAATGGGAAAGTTCTTTTACAGAAACCTTATTTAAGGTGTTTTGAACAACTTTCATTCTCAGACTTTCCCCAGATTCTGAGATTTTTACGCCCTTAAACCCATTTTAAAATCAAATGTCCACTGCCTTTTTCATTCTGGCAGAAATGTTTTTCAACTTCAAAAAATATTTTGAGTACCAAAACTCAACCCAAAAATCATACCAAAAATCATGGGACTTGTTTAAAGTCTAATAAAGAGTTCCCAATTTTTACTTTTCAGTTTCAACTTATTTTGGCCAAAACACACACACACACACACAAATGATTTTTAATGCTTGGAAGACTCGTTTTTACGAGGCATTCCGGGTGAACACTAACGTTCTTCCCGGCGTGTAACGTGACCTCCGAACCCAAATATCTAATCTCGGGCATTTTTCAAAGTTTTGGCCCTTAAAATAAAAATGGCGTGACGACTCCGTCTCCGTTTTGATTTTCAAAAAAGAAAGGAAAAATCGGGTGGCATCATCACAGTGGCGACTCCGCTGGGGACATAAATAAGCTTTATCTTAAAAAAAAATGATATTTGGTATATCGGTGGAAACCATTAAACTTCCCGTTATCGCCTCCTAACACGAGTCAGGGATAAATTGTGGTTTAACAATCCCACGTACCGGTATCATTGTTTTTAAAAAAAAAAAAAGCTTTTGAGGGTCAAGCTTCCGTCCCGGCATTTGAAATCATTTGTTGTGTGTGTGTTGATTTTTCACATTTTTGCGTTGTTTTGGTCGCCTCGGAAAAGTCAAAATATTGACTATCGGATCCGTCTCTTTGAATTTTGAATTATGTGCTTATGTGTTCATTTGCTTTCAAAAAAAAAAAATTCAAAAAAAAAAGAATTTAAAAAAAAAAAGATTTTTAAAGAAAAAAAAAGGGATTTATCAAAAAAAAAAAAATCATGCATCATACATTTTAAGACACATGAAAAATTTCTATTTTACTCAGAAAAAGAAGATAGACTGCTTGCACACTACGCGCACGTGACCTTACACTGCACACTACGTTCCTAACCCGGGGAAATCCCTATCGCGGCCCGTTTGGTCTTATTACGCCTCTCGATGCAAGCACGGGACTACCCAAACATCCCATGGAGCCTCGTGTCGACCATGCACTTGTCCGTGACACACTTTGTCCAAGACCCGGTTGGTTTTTAGTCTGGTCTGTGTCATGCCCTGTCTGTGTATAGACCTTTCCTTTTAAGCCTTAGTCGGCATACCAAGTCAATATCTTTCGGGGACCCTAATCGCCGAAGTCTGCCGGTTTTCCGTCACGGGCTTTGACCGATATTGATCGGCGCCTTGACTTTGACTCGGCCGGCACAAATTATACACTGACTCCCGGCATGACACTGAGTCATCAAGGATTAACGATTATTCCATGCCTAATTACGTCCTAATTGACGACAAGTCAAGATCAATTGTGGACATTTATCAGTCCGAATCATGCCGACTTTTTGTCGAGCCCTTGGACATGATCTTGACTTTGACGTCAGCTTTGTCCGTAATTTACATCGAATGCTCGTTAAGACTCGATTACCCGCCAGACTTTTAGGATCGTTTTTCTTTCGGTCGGTGGGACCCGCTTGCCCTATAGGACCCTCGCCCGGGGCTGTCCACCCTGGGAGGTCGAAATACAGGTGGAATACGAGGGGCTTATAGACGTAGTGACGGGGCCCACTGATCCAGGATCCAGAGTAGTTTGCAAAAAAGAAGAGCAATCTTTTCCAACCGATTAGGTTAATAAAACATGTTTTAAGTAAACAAGAACAAATAACTGCATGTTGCATGAGCCCAAAGCCCAAACACTTACCCTCCTTCATTTCCAAAAAAAATAAAAAAATCTGAACCCTCGTGCCTTTTCCCCCGTAGCTCCTTACAAAGGTTGGTTTCGGACACCGGGTCACCGTTTGATCAGTTGGGAAGAGTCAAGCGCATCGTCAGCTTCGCCGTTTGTTCCGACTTCGGGTTTCAGAATGTCTGCATCAGCCGGTAATGATAGGGACAACGTCACTCCGCCTCCCGGGACCCCTCAGACAGAACATCAGTGGAATCAGTTAGCAGAACAGATGAGATTACGACAGGAAGCACAGCTGAATAGCCTTATGGAGGCTATCAAAAGCCATGGTTTGGCCGCCAGCCTCAATCCCGATGGCACCTTCACCGTGGAAGAAGAAGAGGATGCCAATCCCACTCTCAGTCGCCCTGATTACTCCAGGATGCCACCACCCACCTCCTATGGTACCACTACCAGAACCCATGCTCCTCGATCTTCTGGCCGCCTCACTCCCGCCTTCGACTCATCGGATCCATGCAACCCGACTGGGCAAATCCGGGTCGCATAGCTCCTCGGTGGGGGCAAAATCGCACGAATGTCCTCTCATGGTTGGGGTTACCTCGGAGTGCCACAGTGTAAGTGCTCCAATTTGAGCTTGTTAGAATTTTCGTTAGAAAATTAACGAAAGTTATAACATTTCTAACAATTCCTAACTATCCTAACATTTCTAACAAAGTGAGGGTAAAATGGGCATTGTTATTTAAGGTTAAACCTTAAAAAGAATCTTAAAAAGAAAAACAAAAGAATAAAACCACAAATAGAAATGCTGGAAACATAATCTGGCTGGTCAATTTGAATTTTGAAAAAGATTATTCCTTGTGTCCAAAGCCTGAAGCAGCAATTAATGAACAGTGCACGCGACTGGATCCATCCGCGCGGACATCTTTGCTATTTTCAGAGGGCTATAAATTGAGCCCTCCAGTCACAAAAATAAAAAAAAGAACACATTTTGCACCGAACCTCTGGCGAAATATAGAGAGAAAACAGTGAGAATTCTTCAAGAATTGTCACCCTTTTCTCTCCAATCTTTCCCAACTCATATTCATCCACTCACTCTCATATTAAATCCCTAAACACTCATACACTCAAGCCAAACACTCAAGAACACAAGGAAGATTGGTAAACCCTCCTCCTCCTAACCCTAAATCTCAACCATGCATGCATCTTCAAACTACAAAATGTAGTTCTTTCATCTTCTTGCTCTAGATCTAAGAAGATCACCATGGAAGACCATCTCCATGGATGATCTTCTACAAAGATCAAAATTATTTTTAAGCTTTCTTACTTTCTTGCAAAGAAAACTCATTTTCAAAACCCTAAAAACCATTTTCAAGCATAAAATCTTGATTTCAAAGGATAAAATTCCCCTTCCCAAGCAAATGAAATGCTTAGTCCTAATGTACCCCAAGGATGGTTTGGTATAGTTGATTCACCACTAAAATGTCTAGTGATCACTAACCAAAACCTAGGGAAATGGGGACAAGCATGGATGCAAAACCCCCCTTAAAATCATATTTTCTTTCTTGAGAAGTTGCTGTCCAGTAGCAATTTTCTCAGACCTCAGTCCATTGTCTTAATTCTTGGACACAGATGAACTTGGAATTTGGTGTTGACTACAAAACACTTTTTGTAGCCAACATCCAGAGCTTTCCAGACATATTTTTACCTTATTTTTTGGGTGAGTAAAACTCCTCTTTTCAAATTTTATTTCAGAGGCTAGTTCATCAGCTTCTGGGAATCCAGATCTCATATCTGAGGTTTCCAGAAGGTTTTGACCCCTCAAATCTTCTCCAAAATGGAAAATTCCTTCGCACAAACTTTATTTAAGGTGTCTAGAACAACTTTCATTCTCTGAGTTTATCCAGATTATGAAGTTTTAAGACCCTTGAATCCCTTTTAAAATCAAAGGTCCACTGCCTTTTTCATTCTGGCAGAAATGGCTCTCAACTTCAAAAGGTCTTTTGAGTACCAAATCTCAATCCAAAAATCTTCCAAAAAATCATGGGATCAGTTTAAAGTCTTAAAAAGATATCCCAATTTTTACTTTTCTGAGTTTCAACTTATTTTGGCCAAAACACACACACACACACACAAATGATTTTCAGCTTGGAAGACTCGTTTTACGAGGCGCGTCGGGTGCACACTAACGTCCTTCCCGACGCGTAACATGACCTCCGAACCTAAATCTCTGATCTCGGGCTTTTTTCAAAGTTTTGGCCTTCAAAATTAAAATGGCGTGGCGACTCCGTTTTTCCGGTTTTATTTGGTTTTTCAAAGAAACGCAAAAATCGAATTTTCCCGCGAATGGCAACATCATCACAGTGGCGACTCCGCTGGGGACTAAGCTTTTTAATAAAAAATGGTATTCGGTATATTGGTGGAAACCACTAAATTTCCCGTTATCGCCTCCTAACACGAGTCGGGGATAAATTGTGGTCTAACAATCCCACGTACCGGTATCACCGTTTTCAAAAAAAAAGCTTTTGAGGGTCAAGCTTCCGTCCCGGCTTTGAAAATCATTTTTGTGTGTGTGTTGATTTTTGCACAGTTTTCATGTTGTTTTGGCCGCCTCGGAGAAAGTCAAAATTTTGACTGTCGGAATAATGTCCCTAACTGTCGGAATTTTCGTGCTTACGTGCTTAAAATTGCTCATAAAAAAAAATTCAAAAAAAAAAAAGGAGATTTTCAAAAAAAAAAAGAAGAAGAAAATTCTCAAAAAATCATGCATCATATTTTTAAGACACATAAAAAATCTCTATTTTACTCGTAAAAGAATATAGATCGCTTGCACACTACGCGCACGTGACCGTACACTGCACACTACGTCCTTAACCCGGGAAATCCTTGTCGCGGTCCGTTTGGTCTTATTACGCCTCTCGGATGAGCACAGGACTACCCAAACATCCCATGGAGCCTCGTGTCGACCATGCACTTGTCCGTGACACACTTTGTCCGAGACCCGGTTGGTTTTTAGTCCGGGTCTGTGTCATGCCCCGTCCGTGTATAGACCTTTCCTTTCAAGCCTTTGTCGGCATACCGACTCAATATCTTTCGGGTCCCTAATCGCCGAAGTTCGCCGGTTTTCCGCCGCAGACTTTGACCAAGATATTGACCGGCGCCTTGACTTCGGCTCGACCGGCACAAATTATACACTCGACTCCCAAAGATTGACACCGAGTCATCAAGGATTAATGACTATTCCATGCCTAATTACGGCTTAACCGACGACAAGTCAAGATCAATCGTGGACGCTTATCACTCCAAATCATGCCGACTTTTCGTCGAGCCCTGACATGATCTTGACTTTCGACGTCGCCTTGTCCGTAATTTACATCGAATGCTCGTTAAGACTCGATTACCCGCCGACTTTTAGGATCGTTTTTCTTTCGGTCGGTGGGACCCGCTTGCCCTATAGGACCCTCGCCCGGGCCGTCCACCCCGGGAGGTCGAAATACAGTGGAATACGAGGGGCTTATAGACGTAGTGACGGGGCCCACCGATCCAGAATCGAGTAGTTTGCGAAAAAGAAGAGCAATCTTTTCCAACCGATTAGGTTAATAAAACATGTTTTAAGTAAACGTGAACAAATAACCGCATGTCGCATGAGCCTAAAGCCCAAACACCTACCCTCCTTCCATTCCCTGCACATCCGAACCTTCATGTCCTTTCCCGCAGCCTCCGCACAAAGCTTGGTTTCGGCACCGGTCACCGTTTGATCGCTGGGAAGAGTCAAGCGCGTCATCGCCTTCGCCATTTGTTCCGACTCCGGGTTTCGTAATGTCTCGCATCGCCCGTAATGATGGGATAACGTCACTCCGCCTCCCGGACCCCTCGACAGAGCAACAAAGGGAATCGCCAGCGTAACGTATGAGGTTACGACAGAAGCACAAATAAACAAATTTCTTTATGGAGGCTATTAAGAGTCACGGTCCGGCCGCGCCTCAATCCGGATGGCACCTTCACCGTGGAAGAAGACGAGGATGCCAACCCCACTCTCGCCGCCCGATTACACCAGATGCCGCCACCCACCTCCTATGGTGCCACTACCGTAACCCATGCTCCTCGATTTTCGGGTCACCAGCCTCCCCAACCACGCACCACCGGATCCATGCAGCCTCGACGGCACAAATCAAATGGGGCAAAATCAAGATTTTAATGTCTTCTCATGGTTGGGGCTATCTCTAATGCCACAGCCTAATCGGGATCCCGCCTCGCCCGGAACCGATCAATCCGACCTTCACAAAGAATGTACCTACGCTCGGAATGCCGCCACAACTTGGTTCTCGGGCCACAGCCAGAGCCCTCCTCGTAACGCACTAGTTCACCGCTCCTCACACAAATCCATTCCTCACTCAGACTTCTATGGGTTACCAAGCCTCCATCCCGTGTCATCCGAATCACCAGGACCGCAGCATTCCCTGGGTTACACACCTTCACCACAAGCACCATGCAATTCAACAATCCGGACAAGCTCGCACTCAAGCCTACTTACGGGCCCCACTGAAATCCAAGTTATCCGGCCACATCGGGCTGCCCCCACCTACTTTGCCGCTGAAAATCAACAAAGAAGCCGCAAGGTTCTATCCCTTTGCTCGTGCTCCTACTCATGCTCCCTGTGGTAACTCACCCCTGTGACAAAGTTTTCACCTACGTCCCCTGACGGCCGTTCCCTCCACCCGCCCGCTCCAGTGTAGCTCCTCTCTCTAGCTCAGCCACTAGCTTGAATGCCATGGTTCCGCCACAAGACCCTCATCCGGCCCGGTTCATGGAACAACACAAGGAAATGAAAGCGCAGATCGCCGAACCGACCGCCAAGAAGCCCGCCTTCCGCCTACGCACTGACTCCATTGTTCCTCTCGCCCCACAAATTCGTGATGCCAAATCTGGATCTCTTTGATGGGACCGCATGTCCCAAAACCCATTTGGACACATATACCTTGGCGATGAAAGCCAAAGGATGTACCAATCGCCAGCTGGCCGACTATTTCGCCTATCCTTGAAGTCCAAAGGCCTTAAAATGGTTCTTCCGTTTGAAACCCGAAGCCGTGGCCACATGGGACCAGATTACCAATGCCTTCACAGAGAAATATAAGGCCAACTTGGAATGGGAAACAAATAGGGTTGACCTACAAACAACAAACAAAGCTGGCCCCGATGAGAATGTTGGGGACTTCTACAAGCGGTGGAATCTCGAAACTCGCTGAAATGGCCATCCCTCCTTCCGAAGAGGAACAACCGGACATCTTCCACCATGCTTGAAACCACATCTCGAGAGCCTCCTCGCCACTTCCCATACTCGACTTACGGGCCATGGTTAACTCTCGCAGCCTAAGTTTGAAAAGGCCTACACCGCAACCGCCGCCGCACTCGCCTACGTATATCGGGCTCCTCCCGCAAACACCGCCTCGCTTCCCGCCAAAGGCAAAGAGACGATTAACTATGCGGGACAGAATGTAATAACACGACTCCTTTTGCTCCCAGAAACCGGCCGAGCCTGCATCGCGGGTCATAAATCTCGAAAACTTTGGAATGCCCCCGAATGACATCTTTAGGGGATCGGGTGAAAGAAGGCTTGCTGCGCCTTGGAGAATTTCCAACCCGTAAATCCGAATGCTCCCGTGGATACTACAAAGTATTGTGCCTTTCATCAAGCTCACGGACATCCGATCGATACCGCTTTACTCGAAAAAGGCAATTCAGGCTAATAGAGCAAGGAAAGTTGGAAGGCCCCGAGGGGCCCAACACAGCCAAAAATCCGCCGCCACGGAACCATAATCGTGTGAATATGATTGAATGCGGAGAATCTTCACACGCCCAGAAGATGCCGATGAAGGTCCCCAAATACCCGTGGCCAATCTCGTCGAGGATCCCGACCCGGATTCCCCGCCCTCGAGGATATCGAACGAATCAACCCATCTTGGTCTCATGTCGAGACTCCTTGCAAGAATACGAGGCCCGCTATTTTTCGGGTGAAGGGAAGGCCGATACCGAAGAACTGGGCCGTTCCGCCGTAACATGAAAGAACCATTTATACAAGATGGTTAGAACAAGCCAAGAAAGATTGAGCAAGAAAGTTTCCGGCGAGCACCCGTATCGGGCTTATCAAGAAAGAGGCCGAAGAGCATCCGGAGCTAGTACACTTCGCAAATTGGCTCTGGGAGAGCCCGAATATGATCCCGAGAACAAATAAGAATCTAAGAGGAGGATTCCTTCTATATCCTACTCCGGTGTCAAATACGTGCCACCCCCTCTCACTCTTCCCCCGCAATTTCGGGAGGAGAAGCCGAGTCACAATTGCCACTTCCGGAATGGGAACATATGACAACTTTGCGGCCGCACGCACCCATATTCCCCAACGGGTTTGATCGACGTTCCTCTCACCGAAATCCCGTAGTATGGGAAGAAGATTCCGACGACGCCGATGACGATGATGATGACGAGAGTGAAGAGTCAACCGAGGCCCCGCATCCGGAAACAACTGAACGATCAGCGAGCTCCACGGGAGCTGTGCACAATGGTTGGTTATCGCCTAGCAACGATGAAGGACCGCCAGAAATGCGGATCGTATACCAATGGAGACAGACTCTACGAGGTGTCACTTGTAAGATGCATTTGTGGCCAATGCCCGGATACTCCAGAGGATGAGGGACAAAGAAAGCCCGCGCCTGCATCCGTACATATCCGAAATCCTAGAACACAACGTTCCTTATAAGAACCCGAATGGTGAATGGAGAGGGTTTATTGAAGCACCGGTCGAAAATGGAGGGTTTCAAACACCTAAGATGAAGAATTCGTAAACGTTATCGGATCTTTTTCTTCTTTCCCACGAACGGATGGCGTAACAACCGTAAGGGTCACATGCCGGCCGCTCGAGCGCAGCCGAATGCCCGCAATCACCGAAAAGGGTTATCGATCCGAACGTCTCCCCAAAGGGCCTTCATACCTATGAGTCCACATGACGCCTTTCTAATTGCTACAGGCCCGACAATGGACCCCGGTGCTCCTTATTTGGACACGCATCTATCGAGCCGCTACCTCAAGCTCCGAAGGGGAACGTTGCCTATCCTTCACCCGTGGCTGCCCTACCCGCAAGACCGAAAGAAAAAGGATATACGATGAGATGGAGGCCGATAGCCACAACTCGTGGGCCATCCAAGGGATGAAATCGAAAAGCCGCCGAGTCCCGACAATAGCAACTCTTGTTGCATGATAACAATGAGCAAGGCCGGCCACGAGAATGAATCTGAGGACGCCCTAGCTCGCGGGCCATCCAAGGGGCAACAACACAACCCCAAACCCAAAAGCCTCGTGACTTGGGAAGCGCTTATAAGGGCCGCCAGAAGAAGCCAAGATGCCTCACCTCTCATCGTCACTAGACTCCGTCGTAACCAATGGCCAATAGCCAAAAGGGCTCCCCATCGACCCTAGCAAAGATTTAAGAAATCCAGCCAAGAGACGACTGATGAGGAAGTTAACTGTTGACCCGATCCGGGCATTTTCCAAGGAAATCCCAAGGCGTATAAGAAGGCCACGCATCAAGCACCAAAAGAAGATCGCCGCCCCTATGCTAAGACAAATAAACCTGCACTCAAAAGAGGATCCCGTGCTCACCCCAAATAAGCAAACACAGCCAACATTTCCTCTCGGTCTCTACTCACTTCGTCTTATCCCCATAAGCCGAAGCCGGAAGAAAGCCCGGCTCGCACTCGTGCCTATTGATGCTACTCCCGATGATGTGGTACACTGATTGGAAACATCCACTACGGAACATAATCACTTTCACGTATCTCGACCTCCCTCAATTTGGGGCCGATCATAATGAGCCTCTCTTCATCACACCCACTGGATGAACGACGCCTCCTCGGGTCCCGGTTGATAATGGGTCCTAATGAACATTCTTCCAAAGAAAGATCATGAGCTTGCTTGATATCAAGACTACGTACTTGAAGCCTTCTTCTCTCACAACCAAAGCTTACGACTCAACATCCCGAGCAAACCTCTGAGTTGCTACTTTAGACCTCTCGGTTTGGATGTAAATTGATACCCGTGGAATTCCAGGTTATCGACATCCCGATTACTTTCAATGCCCCGCTGGGAAGACCTTGGCCGCACCAAGTCAAAGGGGTCGCCTCAAGCCTCCACCAAGGTGTGTGAAATTGCCTCGAATGGGGATCTCGACGACCATTTACGGGGATTTAGTCACTTTAGAGGGCACAGATACGGCGGAATACCTATTCTCGAAATCAAACATGACGAGGAAGGTCACATGCTAACGGGCTTCACGGCCGAGCCTCCCAAGGCCCAAGTGTGCAACATAGATCTCGACGGTCACTCGGGATAAAATCCCACCGGTCTTGAAAATGATGAGAAAAATGAGCTATCTACTCCGGCCTCGGTCCTGGGAAGCGCCAACAAGGAACTTTCAAACTCATCGAAGTAAAAGGACAAAATACTCGCCACGGCCCGGGATATGAGGCCTCCCCAAATGACACCGCAAAGGGAAAAAGATTTGAAGCCGCCACAGAAAGGTCCCGCCGACAACCCTAAATCTCTCCCCTTCACCCTAATTTGGCCGACTACTTTGTAAAGGGTCCCACACAACCAGAAACATCACAGAGCCCACTCCTACGGCAGATGGCTAAAGCTACAGGATAGCCTCAACAAGTTCGTAGGAACCAAGGCTAACCCGGTCCGTAGAATGTTCCCGGACCTACCCAAGATACCCGGGGCTACCACCGCCATGAAAAGCGAGTATACCTTCGTAGGCGTGCTCGACTCCGGTGGAACAGCCGAGAAGCTCACAACCACTATTCCTACCGCCCAGAAGATCCGAAACCCGAATTCGAACCGACAAGGCCAAAAGCTAAGGCCACGGAATTTCCCTCGATGATTGGGATGGTCTCGATTATGCAAAGAATTGTTCGAAGAAGAAGTCCAGTGCCGACTGATTGATCTCGGCTCGGTCCAAGAGATGATAGCAAAGCAATTGAGAAAGGAAAACAAAACAAAGACAGCTCCCGAGTCATGAGGCCACCAATAGCGATGCCGCTAAAGAATTGGGAAACTCTCTCGTGCCCATCCGCGACCAAGGAGGAAATGATCACCAAGCTTGGATTGGTCCCCCGTCCCTTTCAGGTCAATCTAGGACAAGTCCTCCCAGCCTCTCTCGTTAAGATCGAGTCTCTAGGGTCGTCCGACGGCCTTACGCCCGAAGACTACGAGTCCGTAGCAAGCGCCGTATTCCCTTCGTTTTCAATGAAATGACGAACCTTTCGAGTATCCCTTGATTGCCACTTTAACTAATGATGAATTAATTAATAAAATTTTTTTAATAATAATTCATTAGATAAAGAAGCGTACACATTAAACAAAAAAAAAATCAAACAACAAAAAAATCTTTAAGCAGTTGTCCGGAAGAGGAAAATCGAGCCCAAGCCGCCGAAGAGATTTTGACGAGTGTGAATTTGGGAACCGCGGAAGAGCCTAAAGAGACGCAGATTGGTCATTTCTTCGAAGGAAGTGGAAAGGATGCTCGCAAAGTCCTACAAAATCCTCAATTCAAAGAAAGTTGCCCTCTTCATCAAAGAAAACATCATGTGCGTATACGGGTTGCCGCCGAAATCATCTCGTATAATGGATCCCACTTCGAAGGGGAATGTGAAAACCGCCGGCGGAATTCGAATAACCCGTCACAAGTCATCTCCCTACAGCCCCAAACCAACGGAGCCGTCGAAGCAAAGAAACAAGACTCGGAAAATATCATCCTAAAATGGCCGTCCAAGGCGTAGATTGGCCCGAGAAGTTACACTGCACTCGGGGCTACGTAACATCGCCGAACGGCAACCGGGGAAACACCTTTTGCCCTCACATACGGAATGGAAGCCGTACTCCCAATCGAGCCGGAAATACCTCGCTCCGTATACCGCCGGAAAGCCGATCAACGAGGTCGAATGGCTCCAGAGTCGCCATGACGAATTGGCCCTACTAGACGAACGCCGATCGAAGGCCATGGAACACATCCGAGCCTACCAAGGAAGAATGGCCGAGCCTTCGACAAGAAAGTAAAGCATCGGGAGATCCGAGAAGGTGATCTCGTTCTAAAAGAAAAGCCCCTACCCGTATCAACCCTCTCGGCAAATGGGAGCCTCGTATGGGTCGGGCCATATGTCGTCCGTAAGATCTTCTCCGAGGAGCCATGCAACTCGCACTCGACGGAATCCCTTTGTACACCCAAAGGAATGGTGACAAGCCGCGCAGATACTACGCGTAAAAAAAAAAAAAAAACAAAAAAAAAAAAAAAAAAAAAAAAAAAAAAAAAAAAACAACAAAAAAAAAGAGTGCTAAAAGAGTAATACCCAACTAGGTTAGAAACCCGAAAAGGGCGGCCTAGGTAAAAACAGTGGTTGCACCAAAAAAAAAAAAAAAAAAAAACAAAAAAAAAAGAGTGCTAAAAGAGTAATACCCAACTAGGTTAGAAACCCGAAAAGGGCGGCCTAGGTAAAAAACAGGTTGCACCAAAAAAAAACAAAACAACAAAAAAAAAACAAAAAAGAGTTCACCAGTTGAACTACGAAGACCCGAGCTCCTCAAAATGAGGGGAACGTAGGCAAATGAAACGGTTCGGTCTAAAGCACAAATAAAAGCCATACTTTGGCATCAATACAATTGATCGACCATGAAAGCGTCTCGAAAAACTCTAAAGCAATTCAAATATTCATTACAAGTTAAAAGCTCTTTGATGAGTCTAAGCCCGATTCATTCCTACAACCGGCAACCCGCTAAAAGAAAACTAAGATACATAATCAAACTAATGTGTCTCGCCATGGCAAGAAAGGGATACTGGAAACCTCGTAGTCACTCCAAGCCACTCAGACCGGCCTCTCCCTTCTTCTTCCCCTCCGAGTCTTTCTCTTCGAACCGGAAAATGTCGGTATTCCTCCTACCAAGCTCGGTATAGGAACAGGTCTATCAAACCGCCTCCGTCGTGGCCTTAGTAGCCCTAGCGTCATCCCTCATCTCCTCGTAACCTAGCCGGTAACATAGGAGCCCTCCTCTCCCCGTCTCGACGTAAGCCTCATAATCGGCCACGCCGTCTCCGCTCCCGTCATGAGGATTGGCCCTCGCCTCGGCCCTCCTCCTCTCGTAAACAGCCAGGTCCTCCGCACCCACAATAGCCTCACGCCGTCTCAAAATAGCCACCCGAGTCTCTCCTGCATGCCTCTCATACCAATCCAGGTACCAAGTGGTCAAGAACACCGGTCTCGGACGCTCGAGAATAACCCGAGGAGGAAAGGCATCATACCTCCATGCTCGGGAAAGAAATGGAAACACCGAGGGATCATCCATGGAAACAGGAGCCACCACCCCGGTGGCTATATCATCAAAACCCTCCAAAGGAACCTCCGCTTCCAAGCCAAACTGCCTCAGACCAGAGCCGGAATGTAGAAACCGGACCGAGAAAGCCCCTAAGCATAACCACACGGGACCCGTCCCGAAGCACTCGCGAGTCTCCACCCGCCAATGAGGCACCAACCATCTCGATATCTTCAGCCCGGCGACCCGCCATCCAACGCTCCCACGAGCCCCGATCATCAAAATCTACATCAACACCTCTCCCGGCAAAAGTCCAAGGCTCGATCATATCGTAGGTTTCCCGAAGAACCCCCAAACGCTCCATCGCCCACAGTGGTCAAGAGGAACGGGCTGCCCTCGCGCATATACCGCCGTCCGGTAGCTAATCTGCCGAGAGCATGAAAAGTCTCCCCAAGAATCAAAGGAACGACATCTCTCGCCTGTGCGACAGCCAACGACAACATCCAGCAGAGACCGATGGCGCATCCCAAAGGAATAGACCATGAACAGGTGCCAAACATACAAAGTGCAAAGGCATCCCAATAGGCATCATCCACCAAGCCTAGGCCCCTAAATCTGTCTGGGAAGACCGAAATATCGAAATGATCGGGACCGCGGATCATACCTTGCGCTTCCTCCGGGAAAGATGAAGGAGGACGCACAATCCGTCAACAAAAGAAGCCCTCCGGCAAAGGGAACCGCTATCTCTTCCACCTCCGACCTCCAAGCAAGGCCCGAAATTCTTCCACAATCGGAACAATCTCGTTGAAGGAAAGGCAAAAGACATGCCTTCTAGTATCCCAAAACGAAGAAGAAGCTCTTAAGAGGTCATAATCCGAACCAATTCTTTCGAGAGACCACAAGCATCGTACCTTGTACCTTTCTTCAAAGAATGATCTTCTCTCGTGCATGATCTCCCTACACCACTCCTTGAACTTTTCAAAGAACAACATTTGCCTTTCTTTGGACAATTTTGGAGAATTTTTGGCCATTTCCATGGTTTTTCTCTTTCTCCCGAAAATGGCCGTTTGACCGGAGGTTGAAGAGGATATTTGAATTTGAAATAAAGCAAGACCAGTGTCCGAACTAAAATTAAAGGACAAAGGTCGTAAATCGCCCCTATCCGCGCGGATGAGTTTGCCAAAAAAAAATCTGCAATGTCCAAGCCGCTACACCAAAAGAGGAATATTCCGTCCCGTTGCTCGAAACCCGTGCAAAAACCTCCCCAAACCACCCATATACCAAACACCCTTGCAAAAAAACCAAGGCTCATGCAACACCGCATTCATATTGCATTGCATTCATAAAATAAAATCCTAAATTATTACATTCCAAAAAAAGAGAGTGTGCATAAAAAAAAACAAACAAACATAAATAAAATCCTAAATTATTACATCCAAAAAAAAATGTGCATAATCTGTACAAATCTAAATCTCAAAAAAAAAAAAAATCAATCGGAGTCTCCAAAGACCCGATGTCTCCCCGCCCTCTTGCGACTCGGGCCCGCCTCCTCAGAGCCCCGAAAATCTCAGCTCGGGACCGTCCTCGTCTCCGCAGAGAGGCTCGTCAGACCAACCGGCACGCTCCGATAGGGCAAGCCGAGATCTCGCGAAAAATCGTACCCGAAGGTGAAGGCGTCGGACTCCCGCACGTACGAAGACGACCCGCCATGCCGCCAAACGTGTCCCCGCCCGTGTGGATCCCCGAGAATGACGTGATCCGAAGGCGCACTGCGCTGGGATCAAGGAGAGGAGACAAAGGAGTCTCGAAGAAGTCTCTCGAGCGAATAGGGGAAGCCTCCCGTCTCGACAGGCGCCGCCGTGGTCGCCTCGCTCTAGCCTCGAGGAGCCCCGCAAGCGACCATCCTCCCGATGAATCTCTTGGCTCCCGATCACTTGCTTCGTCGCCTTCGACGACCACCTCCGAAAACCGCACAAAAGCAAAAGCGTCAAAAAAAAAAAAAAAGAGGTGATGCTAAAGATGATGAAACAAAGGAAAGAAAAGAAGGGGAAAAGGTGAAACCATACCTTCATACCCTGACGAGGCCGGAAAGCTCGTGGAAGTCGCCGGCCGAGGGATCCGCACCTCAATCGGACCCCATCCCGGGATATAGGAAAATCCGTCCGAGGGTACCGCGGGATCCCAAGCCCCTCCCTATCCGTAACTCCGAGGCATCCTCAGCCTCCTCAAGACGAATGTCGCATACGGCTCAATCGCCACGAAGTCCGAGAAGTGCCGACCGCTTCGGTAATCATCCCAGTCACGGACCGATCGCCGGGTGCATCATATCGGCGGGAGGCTCCACCGGTGTCCTCAAAGGCGAAGTTCACGCCATGCCGGCGCGTCACCCTCTCTCCCGCATAATATGCATCGCAGTCGACCCTCAAAATCCTCCGCCGCACCGTCCGTATCTCGCCGCCCTTCACCGCGCTTACCTCAAAGCGATCCTGTGGGAAGAATATCATCCCCTCATCCGTCTCGGCCTCCGTCAAAGGAAGGCAATCCGCGCACTCGAGAGTCGTACGCCCCGGAGCTTATCTTCTCCCGGCATGCTTGGACCAAGACCGCATGGCCGGATACGCCCGACGTACTCCGCCGGGCCGCCGCCACACCGTGACGTGAAAACTCCAACGCCCATACCGCGAAAGGTAAAAATCCAATCAATCCAAAGGCAAATAAAAGTGTGTGCTCAAAAGAAGAGAGGGAAAGCAAAAAGAGAGCTTATACCTCCAGTGGCAAACTCGAAGCAAGATAAGGAGCTCACAGCCTTCCTACCGTACCTATCAAGAGCAAAATAAAGCTCGCCACCCTCGCCTCTCCCCACGAGACATCTCCGGCCGTCTCCATGTCCTCCAAGGACCTCAAAGAAGGCAAAGACCGCCGTCCTCAAAGATGTCCAAAGAGCGTGCTCGAGAAAGCAAACCACAAGAAGGCCCCGGCAACTGATCGGCGCCTATCCTCTCCTCCCCAGCCTCATAGCTCGCTATGGTCTCCACAATCTTGCCGTAGACCACGGCATACTCCATCCCCATCCCCTTGGGAATAGGGAAAATCCTTAAGAGCTCGCAGACGGCATCGCCGTAGCTATCCCGCCACTCAATGCCGCGGCCCATTAAAGGACAAAAGCCCGTAATCGCAAAGATAGTCGGAGGGCGTAATCGTAGCCTCGCCCCGTAAGAAGTGGAAGGTGCGGGTCGCGCCCCACCAAAGGCCGCGCCGCAGCAAACATCAAGCCCTCCTTGCTCTTAGGGAACTTGACCAGCCCCTCAAGCACTCGACGAACTCCCGTGCAGCCCCGTCTCGACAACAACTGTCTCGTGACTCGCAAAGCTCCTCGGCCCGCATCCGGAAGCCGATCCCACAAGTCAATCACAGACTCCACCGATCCTCGAGTCTTCATCTTGTTCACCAAGTCTCCGTCACAAAACGGCTTTCGCCCCGTAAAAAAAAAAAAAAAAGAGAAAATGTCAAAAGATTGCATTTGCATTTACATTAAAAAAAAAATTCGAACAAAGATAACAAAGATACAATGAGCATAGCCCCATTTTTCTCGCATGAAAGAAAACAATTTTCGCAAGTCCCAATGCATTCATCAAAAAAAAAGATGCATTCCTACTAAGTAAAAACTCCGTCCCATTTTCATAAAATAACATGCATCATCTCAAAAAAAAGTGCATACATGCATATCATCCATCTTACATGCAACGGGAGGAAAAATCCGTCCCACTTTTCAAAAAAAAATCCTAAACATACATACATCTCATATTGGCAAAAATGCCCATTCTTTCCAAACAAAATGCATGCATTTGCATCATCATATCAAAATTCAATTTCAAAAAAACCATCATCATCATCAACATGCAATATTCAATTTCAAAAAAAAATCACAATTCTTCGAATTTTCACATGTAATTCTTCGAATTGAAAAAAAAAGTGGCAAAAATGCCAATTCTTTTTCCCAAGCAAAGTGCACATTTTGGGTTACTCATATACTCATTACAACATGCAAAGCATCAAAATCAAAATTCAAAGCCAAGAATATCAATCATTCGAATTTTCAAAAATCACCCAAAATTTTCAAACAAGAAATCAACAAAGGGATCAAAGGGTTTCAAAGTATACCGTTCGAGATGCGGATCC